>AUXL01000303.1:0-12530 GCA_000482185.1 Angomonas desouzai | reverse complement strand
TAGGTATACGATATAGAGATAGCGGAGGGTATAACGATAGGAGTATATATAGAGGAAGAGAGGGGTCCCCTCCCTTTATTTTAATTAATTAATAACATTATTATTTTAATTACAAATTATGAAGCCCACGATTAATATTCGAAGTCAAGTGCAGGTCTACCATATTCTTTAACAAGAACATTTGGTGTAGTATAATATGTCCTCTTGGTACCTCTACGAGTCGATTCGGAAGGCTAGCGTAGGAGACGGCGACGGTGGCGGTGGTGGTCGTGACCGTCGTACCATCCTTATTATTGTTAATATTATTGTCTTTGCTGTTATTATCCTTGTCTTTAGGGTTCGTAGTGGCAGTAATAGCGGTCACTGTGGTGGTGGTAGTGGTTCCGGCACCGTCGGCGGAGGGGTTTTCTTCTGTCTTTTCTCCTTCCTTTTCCTTTCCGTTTTCTGCAGTCGTCGTCGAGGAAGAAACCGAAATGACAGTTTTGCTACTGTTATTATTATTATTATTATCCCCAACATTATCATTATTAGTATTATTATTATTATCTTTACCCGTAAAAAAGGACAGCGGAGAAGACGAGGAGGTCGTCGTGGTGGTAGTTGTGACTTTCTTAAAAGTAGAATAAGGGTTCGTTAGTAGAAACACTCTCCCAGGGTGATGCAGCTCGATCGAAAAGTCTCCCTCTTCATCTTTTAATTCATCCTTTTCTTTCTTTTCTTCTTTCTCATTGTCTTCTTTCTTCTCCATTTCCTTTTCTTTACTGTCATCTGTAGAGGGGAGAACTTCTTCTTTATTATTATCGCATAACAATCGGCACAATCGGTCAATACTGTTGACCTGCAGTCGCGGTATCATATCACACCCATTGACCACATTCCAAATGGGAATACGCTTGAACGTTGACGAGGGCGATAATGTCGTTTTCTTTTCCTCTTCCTTCTTCCCTTCATTATTTTCTTCTTCTTTGATATCGAAGAGGTCAGCGGCGGGGAGAGAGAGAGTCGGCATGGCGGCGTAGGCCACCACCTTAACCCTATCTTGTATCCAATACGGATCCTTTTCCTTATTCTTATTCTCTTTGTTATTTTCCTCCTGGAGAAGGGTGCCCTCCCACGCCAGACGAACGCCAAAGAGGACTGCCAGCCCTCCACCGAGGGAGTGTCCGGTGATGAGGATACGATAACGAGGATAGTCCTGGGCCGCTTTTAACAGCGTGTCGATGAGATAATCTTTAGGGGAGAATTTCGACGCGGTGTGATCTCTTTTATTTTCCCTTTCTTCCTCTTCCCCTTCTTCTTCACGGGAGGGGAGTGGAAACCCCGCGGCCGCCGCCTTCCTTCTCCTTTCCTCTCTCTTTTCTTTTCGGTCCTGTTGTCTGGCCTCCACCTCTGAGGCACGATAGTCAAAGATATATTCAATCGTTTCTACCAGCCCTTGATGCGCGTACCCCACCACCTCTCCTTTACGATGCAAGAAGGGAACGGGAATGGCACACATATCAGTAAGAATATCACTGTCGCTCATCGTGCCGCGGAAACTGACAACGATATGCGCAGAGAGATGATCGACACAGACCATATAATTCGGTTCATTCGGACTGTAATCTCTTTCTGTACTTTTATTATTATTATTATTATTACTGTTATTTTGATTATTATTATTATGAGAGGGAAGAGGGACGTGATGGGCATTGTCTGGCCAGTGAGAGGCGAGCACGCACTTGGAGGGGAGCATTAATATATCGGCGACTTGCCTATCTTTGAGTAAATTCCTCTCTTTGATAATCTTTTCGACGATTTCCGTCTCCGTTTCTTTTCCCTTTCCTTCTTTCTTCTTCTTTTCTTCCTCTTCTCTTCGTTTTTTCTCCACAGCGGCGTAGTTGGCGGCCTCGTTGGTGTCACCGTACACGGCAATGGCATAGCGGATGGAATCGCGAAGAGCGAGAAGGACTTCATTCTCTTCTCTCGTGTAACTCGATCGACTACCACTCTCTGCTAAATCCCCTTTGCTATTGTCCTGTTGCTCCGATTTTGGTTTCATGAAGAATGCTTCTTGTAGATCTTCACAGCTCGCATGGTAGAGCGCTTCTTGCTGTCTCGCTAAGTTCTGCAGGGCAGTTAGATTATTATAGGTGGAGGGCAACAACAGCTTTGGATGCCGTCTCACCATCTCGTCCATAAACTCCAACACACTAGCGACGATAATTTTCATGGTGAGAATGGAAAAACTATTATTTTGTTGATCACTGATGCTTTTGGTGAAGTAACTCGCGAAGAGGTATTTGGCCTTGGAATAGAACCAGCTGCTGTTTTCCTTTTCTTCCCTCTTTTTTTCCTTTTCCTCTTCTGGTGTTGCAGAAGGCTCCGCTGCCTTTTCTTTCTCTTCCTTATTATTGTTATTTTCTTCATTTATATTTTCTTCCTCCACCTTTCTTTCTCTCTCCACCTCTTTTTCCTTCTTGTCAAACAGCTCTTTTAATGATTTCAAAAACTGTTCTCCAGAGCTCATCGCCTCCGCCTCCTCGCTAGGGGTAGGCTCCGCTGCCGCTGCCTCCGCCTCTCCCTCTGGAGGGGTATAGAGGGTATAGGAAGAGGAAGAAGGGAGACAGGCAAGGCAGGGACGGTGGAGGGCCAGGGAGCAGTGGCGGCACTGGTAGCCGTGAGTGCCGAAAGCGAGAAAGGGGGTGTGGATATCGGTGAGGAGTGTTTCATGCTTATCACTCTTACTCTGACTGTTATTATTGCCGTGACTACTGTTGTTTTCTTCTTCCTTATTCTCACCATCCTTCTCCACCGCGGCAGCGATATCCGCTTCTTGAGATGCAATAGAGGAAAGTAATGCCTCTTGATCGGATTTCTCGAGAGAGCAGAAACAATGGGTACATCGGGTCGGCAGGAAAAACTCCTTTTCCACTAATTCATGTTCTTTGCATTTTTTCTTGGGCTGTGGGAGGAAAGACTGAAGAGGGGAGGCCACATCCTTTTCCTCTTTCTCTTTCTCCTTTTCCTTTTCTTTGTCTTCTTTTTTTTCTTTCTTTTCATCCGAATAATTGTGAGAGTAAAAGTGTTTGAGAAACTTTTTTCTCTGCTCCTCTACTACCGATATGATAGCCTCTTTCGGAGAGAATTCTTTTTCCTTTTCTTTTTTGATAGCACTTTTCATTAACGCCTTTTCTTCTTCTCTTTTTTGATGCTCATTTTTATTATTCGGATTATTATTGTTTTCTTCTTCTTCCTCTGACTCCTGCGGTGCCTCCACCATCACCTCCAGTGTCTCCAGCATCTGTTGATAGCACTCCAAGTGTAGATAACACTGACAGCCATCACAGTACTTACAGTAAGAAAGGGGTAGGATGGACTCGAGGCAGAGATTGCACCGACGCCAGGGCTGCATGGAGGTGACGGTAGACAGCGTATGACGGCAGCGATTCACGTACATTTTTTGTTGATTATTTTTGAATTGTAATTGTTTTATTGGTGTCGCCTTTTTTTTGATATAAAGAGAAAAAGAAAAATAAGAAGAGGGAACAAAGGAAAAATATGTGTACATTTTTTTAGAGGAAAGCGCGTCTCAAGATGAAATAGAACCAATAAATAGCAATAAAATAACAGTATTAATCGAAAAAAAGCAAGTACTGATCTCCACAAGAAAAAGCGAAGAATAAAACAGTAATAATAATAATAAACTTAAACGGTAAAGTAGAAGAAAAATAAGTTTTTTTAAAGATGTGGATCGATGCGTGAGAGGTTACCCTCCATTAAATATATCACAATATTATATTAAGTTTTTTTTTTTTAAAAAAAAAATTGCTTCATCGCGGCAGTACTTCTCTACTACTGTCGATAAAGGAATCCATTTCCATTTCCTCTCCTTTACTATTTTCTTTTTGATGTTCCTTTCCTTCTCCAATGATTAATGGTGATGAAGATGATGATGATCGATCTTTAAAAAGAAGCAAAACGGTCCACCACAGCAGACGGCAATACCTCGTCAAACGAAGTAATCCACACCCGCTGGAATAACACATTGCCAATTACCAAACCCACAAAACCCAAACACTGCAACACATTGAANCGTTCTCCAAAGATGTGAGGCAGCACGAGGAAAGCAGATGAGCCAGACTGAAATATTACGCAGACTGCCCATCATCACCGCCGCCCCCGCGGAGAGATGGCGAATGATAGAAATTTGACAAAAGTTATAAAACGCACCGGCGAGAATGTATAACAGTATCGTAACGGTGCAGGAGGTACAGTGCGCCATTTGGGTGAAGGTCAAAAGGATGTCATCGAGGGGAACTTTAAAAGAAATACTTTTATTATTATCATTATAATTATCAGTATGGTTCACCTGACACGGAGAGGGGGTAGTAGGGCGGCTAAAGTAGTCTTGAATTGCATTACTATTCGTAATTGTCATTTGGGTCTCATTTTCTGGGAGAGACAGTAAAAACTGATACATTTCTTCCACCGATGTAACCCCATTCTTGTTATTATAGTGATAATAATCCTTAAAAGAGACATATTCTTCCATCTTATTGACGTGATAGGTGTGTTCACGGACGGGGATGAACTGTAAAAGAGTGAGAAGAATGACAGAGAGGCCGATGCCATAGACGCCCTCCATCCCCACCATCATGAGGGGAGGGATGTCATACAACTTGGAGAGCCTTTCTTCACAGACACCTTGATAGGCATGCAGCACTTGCGCCGAGAGAACGAGAAAGTTGCCTAATAATTGTCGATTCACATCGTTTTCCTTTTCGTTATTGTTATTAGTATTAGAACGGCCCACCAGGGAGCTCAGCCCGACGAGCGTCAGCCCCACCATCACGATCGCCATGCCCATCTTTTCTACTTTATTATACCGTCGCTTCAACCAATAACGAGAGAGAATAGAAATATACACAATCACCGCACCTCGTAGCATTTGATAGAGAGAGGCGTGCGTCATCGTCATACCAATATTTTGGATAATGGAGGCGGAGAAGTCGGCACCACCAGAGAGAAAGTACACCAATATATTATGTTGTCGAGGGATATCACTGCCATATTGTAATGCATCTTTGGGAACTTTTTGGACGCCGACGCGGTAGTAATAATAGACCAGATACACGACTAAACAGGTGGCCTCGGCGCAGAACATAAAGAAGGCCTGCACGAAGGGGTGGGCGAAGGAATAGAAAAGACGGATATAAATCGGAATACATCCCTCTTCACTTTCCAATTTATTATCATTATTATCCAGTCCAAAAGGAACACAGGTGCGCTGAGAGTCGGCGACGGTGCTGTAGGGAAAGTAATCAGAGGCGGAGAGGAGGTCGGAGTATTTGAGTAAAAAGGGTCTGCACGGTGCCCCAGCCGACGAAGCCGACCGCTAGGAGGAGCAGAACCGCTTTACTCACTGCCATGGGAGAGAGATGCTTATTACTTTTTATGGTTTCTGTGTTCTATTTTTTTTTTTTAAATCAAGAATAATAGATGGAATTAAGTTTGGTTGTTTCAATTGTTGAAAAATTAACCAATTTTACACAATTTTTTTAAAAAGAAGTTATATAGTTTCTTTGTGATCATTTTTTTTTTCCTTTGCTGAATCTGAATTGTGTTTGTCACCAAATCACATAGAGAATCAAAGACCAACACAAAACAACAAATATAATAAGAACGCTACAAACTTTTTTTTTTTTTTAGTAAATATCGGTATATCTCTTCCACCTTTTTTGCTTTGCCTTGAGTGTATATGTTATAGGAAGGAAGGTGCGAGTGTGTATAATATAACCTTTATTTATTATTAACAATAAAAAAGGAAGTTTTTTTTACAAAGGGGTGTCACGGTGGCGGTCCACAAACGACTGCAGCGCCCCCTCCACCGATCCCTCGTACTCCACCACGGTCACATCATCGTCGCCTTCGCTGAGCACCGCGCGGGGCTGCACATACATCTTTCGAGGCTTTCTCTTGGAGAGGACAATGTCACGGTACTGCACGAATATATCACTGACGGCGGTCATCGATTCATAGTACGCGATACCATTGGCGGCGTTGGCGGTCGCTTTATTAATATTCAAGTGCATTAATAACTTGCCAATCGCCTTGACGCCGTCGGTGCGGATGCGTTCCTTATCCAGCTGGATGCGGAGTCCTTCCACTTCATGAGGGGTGATAGTGACGAGAGGGTGATCGCCTTCGAGAAGGGCTTGAAGAATCGCAAAACGCGCCCGCATGTGCGCCTGCCGCCACTGCTTGGTCTCTGGGGTGTAGAACTCGAGCCCCACCAGCCCCGCGCGTACCATATTCAGCCAGCACACATACACCGTGTCGAGCTGATCGCTGGCGGTGGTCTTGTGAAAGAGTTGAAGAATTTCCTCTTCGACGGAGAGATAAAGGGAGACAGCCTCGGCGCGGCACTCTTCGTAGGAGCTGCCGATCCCACCAAACACGCTGCCCCATGTATCGCCAGGCTTATACCACGTCGATAACAGCTCCCCAGTCAGGGGATCTTTCAGATTGTCCTTATCAAAGTTAAAAGTGCCGTCTTCGTTCTCACGGAGTAGTTTACCAGTGCCGTGGCCTAGCAGCTCGTGAATCCCGACGTTCACCGACATGGCGGCGTCAATGTGCTTCTTGTACAGCTCCCAGTCCTCCTCGGAAAGGTGCACCAGCTTATCCTTCCAATTAGTGGCGCTGACGACATTGGCCAGATACACATTCTTGAAGCCGAATTCTTGACGGATATCATCGTAGTTAGGGATGTTAATACCGATGGGGATGCCACTGCAGGCGAACCCAAGGACGTCCAGGCTGGTGAAGTCAGGGGAGCTGAACTGATCCTTTTCAAACGGCTTTCCCCATGGCAGTTTCGCGATATAGCGCTCCGCGTTGGCGACCAACTGTCCATACTGCTTCGATTGCTCCTTGTTGACCAGCGCAACGAAGCCCTCCCACTCGCTGCGGACACCAGAGGGGTCACGGTAGGACTCGATGAAGCCAATGTTGGTCTCGACCACCGGCCCGAGATCCTTGACCCACTCCTTCTGCGACAGTTTGTGCTCCTCCACGTCGCCCTCCCGGAAGTGGTTAATGTAGTGTTCCACCATGCGCGTTTGGGTGTCATTTTCTGTAAACTCCTTCGCCTTTGTGAGCGCCTCCACCACTCGCTGCATCTCCTCGGCGTGATCGCCGTACTCCAGAACGATCGACACGCCCTTGAACTCCTCCGCGGGAAGGGTTTTGGCCACCGCACTCGCAATCTTGATGGTGAGCGTCACCTTCTCCCCCTCCACCGACTTCCACACGCGCGTGTTCACTCCCTCCATCTTTTTGGAAGAAAGGAACTCGTTCGCGAGGACGGCGTCGGCCTCGGTGATGTTTTCACTGTAGTACGCCGAGACCCCTTTCGGGGGGTAGTTGAGGCTGAGTTTGCTCTCCGCGAGATCATAGGCGGCCTCCACGAGCGCCTCCTCCACCGACGGCACCACGCTCTTCACAATCGTCAAGAAGTGCTCCTTACTGCACGCAGGGACAAATTTGCTATCCCCGAAGGAGAGGTAGTTGCCCATATTGCAATACAATAAGGCGGCGTAGTCAAGGAAGCGGTTCATGTCCTCTTCAGAAAGGGTGGGGTTCGCTTGTAGGACATCGGTGCGAAAGGCTTGAAGAGAGGGCTTGGAGGACAGCACTTGATGTAACAGACGAAGGAGAGGGAGAGACTCGGGACTGAGCTGGCGGGCGACGACCGCGGTGCCGTGCCACCCGGCCTGCATCATGTAGTAGGCGTAGAGCCGCTGGCGGGCGGTGAGGTCTTTAAAGACGTGAGCCACCTTGAGCGCACAGTAGGGGACATCCTTGGGGGTAATGTGCAGAGAGGCCTATTTTTTTTTTTATTTTGTTTTGTGTGTTGATGTAGACTTTTTTTGTTGTGTGTGTGTGTGTGAAAAGTGGGAAAAGACAAATGTTTATCAATTTTCTCGGTGAGAAACATAATATCCACACATATATACAAAGAAAGAAAAATAATAATAATCAGAAATAAGTTACCGATAAGAAAAATAAAGAGGGACCGAAACATTTCATCTCTTCTCGAACGTTCCCTTGTCTCTCCTTTTCTTCAAACACCTTTTGTTGTTTTTTAGTTTTTGTTTTTTTTTTTAAATTGTATAATAAAGTCTTTTGTGGGGTTTTAATTTACGATGTGTTTTATAGTGATTAGTGATTAATATGTTATAGTTTCTTTTATTTTTTTAACTTTTTTATGTATTTTACCGCCAGGCGACACCAAAGATCAGCAGCCAGTTCCACAGAATCTGCTGAAAGTCTGTCATGGTGTGAGGGTCCATATGCTCGGCATCGTCAGCCACCGTGTGCCACACCGACGGGAACGGCATCGCGATGGCATGAAACACACGCCCCGAGGGCAGCCAGTGCTTATGATCGTCATCCATCACGTTACGGTCCTTGGTGCGGTTCTTGCCTTCTAGCGGGAAGAAAAAGTTACCGCTGAGAAGAGAAAACGCGCGAAGACGTTCTTTTTCATTACGGCAGTGAAGGGTGGCGGTGGCGTTGAGCTCCTGCACGTTAAAACCGGACTTTCCGACCTCTTGCTTCACCGTCTCGTTAGTGCCTTTTTGCTTCTTTTGCGTCTCGAGGACCTTCTCCCATTCCTGGAAAATCTCCCGGTGGTAGTAGGTGTCCCGGAGGTCGCCCTTGGCGGCGTTACGGATCGTGCGGGGGATGGCGCCGAGGGTGAAGCTCTCATACGGCGCGCCGAACGACTTCCACAGCGGCGGGACCTCCACCTTGGGGTCCACCTTTCCGTCTTCCAGATTCTTGAGACGGGTCGAGATCTCTAACGCCTCGGCGCGGAACTGCGATTCGGAGTCCGCCATCGCGGCGTAGGCGAAACCACTCTGAGAGGGGAAAAAGTTGTGGAATTGCGCCCCCGCCGTCCCCATCAAATCCATCAAAAAGAAGAGGTCAATCTTTTCCATCTTGTTGCACCCGTCGGCATCGACCGCCGTCTTCCACTTCTCCGCGAGGTGGCGAGAGCCGTAGGTATTGTCCTCCCCTTTCCATTCCCCGAACGCCTCTTCTCCATCAAAAAAGAGAAAAGAAATCTCCGGTAAGCGCTGGACCAGATCCAACCACAGACGAATATCTTTATTCCGAAATTCGAATTCTCGCCCGCCCTCCGACAGGGTGCTATTATAGGGGGCAAAGAAGTATTCCACCATCAGCATGTAATGCGCGGGGGAGAGGAGGTCCTTGAGCTTGGTTTGAATCTCTTCCAGGGGACGGCTAACGAAGGGGACGGTGCGACCGGGAATGGCGTAGTCGTCCATCTGCACGTCTTCGATTTCATTGCCGTCGTCGTCGGTGAGGGTGTGGTTCTTCTTCATGTCTTCCATCACCTCCGTGAAGGCGGTCTGGTAATACTGCCCCAGCACCTCCGCGACCTGCGTGAAGGACTGGATGTTCTTCATGAGGCGTAGAAGATACTGAATCGGCACCGCGGAGTCGCTCGCCCCCAGAAAGGTTTCATTCGCAAAGTACTTGCTGTCCCAGTGGGCGGAGAGGACGAGGTGGTCGTACATGGTGTTGGGGAACGTGTGATTTTCAGCGGAGAAGGCGTGCGACACTAATTTTTGTGTCTCGTTGCCGTGCATTTTCCTCGTCGCGCACACACTGATCGGCTCTCCTCTCCGCTTCTCCGTTCCCTCTGCTTGTTTCTTCTTTAACCGACGGAACTGAGAACCGCCGTTGAAGTGAAAGATTAAGTTTTCAAACTCCACCTCGTTTGTTTCTTTATTGCTCTTCTCACTGATGGTGTTGTTCTCCTTCTTGAGCTTGTCAATCGCGATGGGGATTTTTTCTGTAAAGTTGTCCCATTCATAAGACCACACGCTGCTCGTTTTATTGGCTTCGTCATAGATCACGTCGTACCCCGCCTCCTTCACCAGCAGTTGACCCAAATTAGAAAAGAAGAGCGCGTTGCGGTCCAGCTTTCCTTTGTTTTCCTCTTCTTCCAAAAGAAGGGCTTCCTTCAGAAAGTAATGTAACACCGCCTCCCGGTCCGTGCCGGGGACACGCTCCCCAAACGATAGCATTTCGTTCAGTTTGTGTTCATCCCACTGCGTGCGGTGCAACGGAGGGAACAGGTGATAGAGGCGGTCCTGAATGTGTTCCTTTTTCAGTAACGCCAACCGCCTCCCCTCCGCCTTTATCTGCTTTTCCGTTTCATTCAGTTGGGCGTCTTCTTCTTCGTTTTCCTGACCGCCCAGCACAAACTCCATCATGGAATAGTTATGTTCCGCGAGGGGGATAAACGGGGCCTCTTCAAAGCAAGGAAAGACATTGCGCTCCTCCATCGCCTTTCTCTTTTCCTCCTTCTCTCGCCACGCAATAGGGGAGTTTTCTTCCGTTTCGGTGACGGTGGTGAAGTAAAGGACGGCGGCCACCGCGACGACCACGCCAGCCACCTTGAACCAACGGGTGAGGTCCACAGGGGCAGATTTTTTACGCGCCACCGGTGGGCGAGGGATGGGGGCGGGAGGCTTGGCCCCTCCGTCTGTATTACTCCCTTTCCGGTTCATTTGCTTCTTTTTTAAAAAGTATAGTTTGTTATTTTTTTTTTTTTTTGTATGTATGCTGAAGAGAGGGGAAATAAAGGTAAATATGGTGAAAGGGTTCAGTACGGGGAAGAATAAGAAGTTATGTAAAGTTTGAAGTAGAAACAGGTATGATAACCGTTGGTACTTTTAGATGTGATAAAAAGAAAATGTGTGTACAAAAGGTTTTTAGTGGTTTTATAATATAGTTATAATATTTTAAATGCAGAAAAATGAAAAGAAAAGAAGTGATCTAGGGTTCTAAATTTTAGGTTTAATAATATTAATAAAAAAGTGAATCTAAACAAAAAAAAAAAAAAAAGGTAGAAGTTACAAGTTCAGGAAAGGGGTGCGGGGGAGCTGTCCTACCTGTTCCCGCTGCTGCTGCAGGGCTCGCCTCTTCTTCTCCATCTCACTATCAAACGCCTTGCAGCTATCCAGATAGCTCTGCAAGTTGTCTACGGCGTCTTGGGCGCTGTCACGATAAAAGAACAAGTGCGACTGAATCTGAGCGACGCTGACGGTGTCGGGAGGGATGAGAGCGGCAAAGTCTTCTTGGAGGGATTTCGGGGTATCCGGGAAGAATTTAATAAACATTCGCTTCGCTTGATCGCGATCTAACAAGCCGACCTCGATCTTTACGTCCGCGCGACCGGGGCGGATAAGAGCGGCGTCCAGCTTCTCGACGTGGTTGGTGGTCATGAAGACGATGTTGCCCTCCTGCGCCCCCACCCCGTCCAGCGCGTTGAGCAGGCCGCTCATGGTGACGCCGCTGTCATTACTAAAGGCACGGTCAATATCTTCAATCAGTACAATCGAGCGAGACTCGGTGGTGTTGAGCAGTTGCATCAGCGTCTCATCCGTGAGGCCACGGTTGCTGAGGGAGAGGAGGGAGATGGAGAGATTGAGCTCCCCCGCGAGCGCCATGACGTAGCTCGTCTTACCGCACCCCGGAGGGCCGTGCAGGAGGTACCCCCGGCGGTAGGGAACCCCGAGGCGTCGGTAGTAGTCCCCAGACTCCAAGAACCGTCTGGCGTCCTTTAGTAGTTCTTCTGCCATATTTTTGGTGTAGATCACCGACTCGAAGGGCCGACGCGCGCGGGGCTCTTGCTGCCGCATCCACCGTCCCCCACCATTGGTATACACCACCGTGTTGTTGTTATCAAAGCTCTCCGCCTGCCGATGGGCTTCCTTCACCATGTCCTCAAAGATGGCAGTACCGAGACCGACGGTAGACATTTGCAAGACCTCAAACACATTCCCACTGCTGTCCTGACGTTCATTACGACGACGGAAAAGAGTAACAGGGCGACCGTTATAAAAAAAGTAGTGCGTGACACCTGTGCAGGGACCAAAGTAAAATTGGGTGGCAGTAGAGTCGTTCGAGTAGATACGTGTGTTCTTCGTCATGACCGACATTTGTTGCACCTTGAAGTGGGGTTGGTGACTCAACCACCGCATCATCCAGTCATAGGAGGGGTCCATACTGGTGACCTCCATCGAGACGAGGAAGCGACGGCGGAGGAGGGTCTGCATGGCGGTGGCGGCCGCCCTCCCGGCCATACCACCGGCCGTCAGCACCCACAGACCCGCGCCGGCGCTGAAGTAGGGGTTGCGGAGGAGGCCCGAGAAGGCCTTCCCCATCGGTCCCGCGCGCTCCTCCCATCCCTCCGGTAGGAGGGCCCCGAGCTCGAGGGAGTTCTCCGGCTTCAGGGGAGAGGCACCGCCCTCGGTGGAGGCACCGGTGGAGGAAGCTGCTGTCGCTGCGCCGAACATGATGGTTTGTGCTCTTGCCTTTGTATAGGTAAAGGAAAGAGAAAGGAGGGTGAGGGTAGGGAATGTAATTGAGATTGATTTGCAGTTGGTAGTTGAACACAGAATTCCATTGCTACAAAAGAACGCAACGACGTCGATCACTGTACGGTT
>AUXL01000302.1:0-12549 GCA_000482185.1 Angomonas desouzai | reverse complement strand
CACTAAAGGATCAACAGGAAGAGACAATTCAAAGGCTGACGCAAGATACCGAGAACCAAAAGGCGGTGTGGGAGGAGCGGTGCCGCGGACTGGAGGAATCTCGTTCTGAGCTAGAGAGGACCAAAGAGCAGCTGGAGGAGACGGTAGATGCTTTGACGAAAGAGAAGGAGAGCCTCATGGAGAATCATCGCTCTGTAACGGAGGCCAACGTTACTTTAACCAGTCAACTAGAATCTGAAAGAGAAACCCTTCAAGCACAAGTCGGATCGCTACGGGAGTCTTGCGAGATGTTACAGGAGAAGCTGAACGACACGCAGAAACGACTGAAAGACTCGCTGTATGAGGCCTCTGTCGCCTACCACTTGGAGCTGTCCACCCTCTCTCACATTCTAGAACTCACAGGGGAGTGCCAGGGACAAGAAGGGAATAGAGTACTGTACACCCCGATGGGTGCGGTGGAGTCCCCCAACGGTCCTGAGGAGAAGCAAAAATTAGCGGACCTCCGACAGAGGGCACTTACGGAGGTGCAGCGGATAGGCCGCCAAAAAGGCAGTTTTCACGGTCTTCCGGGGTCCCCTTATGTTACACCGGCCCGTGTTTCCTCGGTGCGCCCCTCCGGCTCTGGGAATGTGAGGGAGAGCTCCATTGAGCGTGCTTTCCTCCCTGAAGAGGAAATGTTCGATGACTTCTTTGGGGGTAGTTCCTCTTACAAACGGACCCCACACTCAAAGGAAAGCGAAAGGAGTGCACGACCGCTGTGGCCCTCAAGATCCCTCTCGACCTTAGACGCCAAGCGGGTCTCTCCCATCACCAACTCCCCTCTGTTTCGGTCTCCCCGAAATGGGCTCTCTCCTTCCTACCCCAGAGAGGGGGCGGTGGACGGCAGTGTTTCTCCGGCCCGCCCTCCTCTTCTCTCGCATTGAATAACAACGACAAGATAGACATACTTTTTTTCTCATTTAAATTCAAAATTACATTACTAGATTTTTGTGTTTATCATTTTTCGTTTTTACATATACATTTAGATATATTAGAATTATCAATTACTGCGCTTTATTATCATTTTAATTCAACATTGTTGTTGTTGTTGTTTTTGGCGTTGTTTTATTGTGGCTGAACTCCTCCTGAATTTTTTTCCTCGCAATTTCGGTTTCTCCCTTTTCTCGAACGAAAAGCACGACTCTAAACATTATAATGTCTAGCAGACAGATAAAGCGTCTTCAGCGCCTGGTGAACTCTTCCTCCGTGGCGGAGGAGGAGTGTACGGAGGAAGTGGTGAGCACCATGAAGCCTCCTAGTAAGAAAAAAAAGGCCACTAAACAGGTTTCTCTGGATGACGAAGAAATGGATACCCCTCCCGCCAAGACTGAGGTTCCCAAAAAAGAAGAAAAGAAAAAAGCGACAGAGGAAAAAATTAGTGAACCCAAATCTAAAGAATCGATGGAAGCGATAGAAAAGGAAAATGCGAAACGGGCCGCCAAGTTGGAGGAAAACAAATTAAAACGAAAGAAAAGAAAAGAAGAAAAGCGGAAAGAACAAGAAGAAGAGGAGAACGCACTCCTTGATGAGGCATTGAAGGCCAATGGTGTCATCAACAATGACGGGGAAACAGTGTTTGATTTGCTTTCTCTCCTCCTGGCGTGCGATGTGAACCACCTGGACATGCAAGAGGAGCGAGTGAAAATGTTCGGTGCCGCTGCCGCAGACAACAACAGTGACTCTCTCTTTGCCCCCCACCGTGGCAATTTTAGGTTCCGCAAGAATCACCTGGCGACTGCCCACGGAGACCGTTGGCCTCCCTATAATTCGCTGGGGGTGAGCCTGAAGATCATGGACCCCGTGGCGTTGCCCGCCTTGGTGGGGAATCCTCTGGTCTACCGACTGGACGGCTCCTCCGGGTCGTACCGGCGGCATGTGGAGATGTTCGACGCCCTCGTGGACGGCCTCCAGGATATGGCGCAGCTGATCGCGCACCTCTCTCGCCGGGGGGTCTACTGTGTCCCCCCTCTGCTGACCACCGCCGCCTCCTTCTTCACCATTGGACAGAAGAAATACGCCCAGGAGCTCATAGACGTTGCCCTCTATCACGTGGGATGTCTCCTCTTTAGTGTAACACTGTCGGCGACGTGGCGACAACGGCTGCTGTGGGACGCGGAACCGTTGCTGCAGACGTTGCAGATGGGGATCGACGTGGCGCTCCAGCGGGGCTGCATGCGGTCGGCGTTTGAGATGAGCCGACTGTTGCTCTCCTTTGACCCGGTGGACCCCTGTGGGGCGTGCGTCTATCTGGACTACACAGCGCTGCGCTCCAAGCAGTGGATGTGGCTGCTGGAGGTGTATGACGGCTGCCTGAAAGCGGCAGCAGACACGGAGGAGAGAGACGGGGCGTGGACCAACGGCGATGTGGAGCAGTATCTGCGGGATTTACCGAGTTTTCACTTTAGTGTGGCGATGGCCAAGTTTTTCATGGAAAGGGAACAAGACCTCGGCGAGGGCGAGCCTTCCAAAATTCTAAAAAAGCTGAGCAGTGACCAAAAGAGCATACTGGAGAGTCTTCCAAGCTCGGTCGATCTCCTTGCCGACGCCATTATCCGCTTCCCGTTGTGTGGTGTCCTATTAGTGAAGGAGGTCATACGGGCCTCGGAGGAGGCACCGCAGGACCCTTACTGGAAGGTGGTGGAGGAGGCCTCGGACTACGTTCAGGACAATCTGGAGATGGAAGGTGGGTCAGGGGGCAACAACACTTACGCCATGACAGCTGCGACGTTGTTCGTCAAGATTCACTCCGATATTTGGAAACCCCAAGAAGTGCAAAAATTATTAAGAAACGTCATCGATGGCGGCCTGAGTGCGTACCACACCAAAAGTGGTAAATCGGTCGTCTTTGCGGTTCAGCTGACGAAGGCGACGCTCCTCCGCCGCCCTCTCAACCCATTAGACTTCACCAAAGGAGAGCCCACCGCGGTGCCGGAGGATTTGCTGCGGGAGATGCGACAGGAGGAGGAGGAGATGGAGCTGCACAATCGTATTATTAATTTACTCCACCACACCAGCGATGATGAGCTGGAGGAGGAGGATGAGGAGGACAGAGACTGGTATAGCGTGGACTCGGAGAGTAGTGAGGAAACAGAAACCGACGAGTGAAACCGGAGGACAGTATTAAAATTCGGCGTTTATGGTGACAGTGACCTTTTTTACGGTATTACATCTATATTCTGTTATCTTGATTGGTGCTTTGGTACGCTTTTTATTTTTTTTTCTCCCATTTTCTCCTTTTTTTTTTTAGTAAGGGAAACACAACACTATGAAATCCAGTGGAGGGCTAACGTTAGAAGAGAAGCTCCTCAGGGTGACAGTTCAGGACATTCAAGGAGTAACGGCGAAGGATATTGCCAACGCTAAAAAATCATTTACACAGGAAGAGATTGGCACCGCCATGCGTCTCATGTTGGAGCAAAATAGATTTGCGGATGTGATTACGTATAGTTCTTCCGATACCTGGAGCACCGCGACGCTTCACTCGGGGACCTACTCTGCCTATTTTTACTCCCTCATCAAGGACAAACTGGTTCTGTTGTACAATATACTGCCCTACGTTAACGAAGAATTTCTCTCCTCTATGGGCGCCGCCCCTCGCTGAAACGGCAAAAAGCGCACTACTCGGGGTCGAAGTCGCCGCGGCCCCTCATCCCCTTTCGTCACACATTACTTACTATTATATTCATTACCAAGTTTTTTTTTTTTTCCGTGTATGATGCATCTACGAGGTAATCAACTTGCATACACTAACTGAAAAGTGCCACACTTAATTCCCCCTTCTCCCTTTTTTGGTCATTCAGATTGAAAAGCAAAAAACAAAATAGGAAGGCCATTTATAAACATGAGCACGGACTCTTCTCACCATTTTTCCCTCAAAGACTACGTTGCCCACACGCGCATTTTAGTTGCGTTGAAAAAAGGAGTAGAAGCAGAGGTGATCAATGAAATCGGCTTAGTCTATCGTTTCACGGTAGTGGCTCACATTGTCAAGGGACGGGGTAAGATAGTACTGTTGGACGGCGTGTCGACAGATCCCGCTGACCAGCTCGCGGTGGAGAGTGTCTCCGAGATTCGTGTGGAGGGAGAGTGTGTGGTGATGGTGGCCGCCGCTGCCGGCCTTCCCCTGTTAGAAATGCGCCTTTCCCCGCGTACCGAGGGCGTCTCTCTCCAGCAGTGGCGGGATGTACTGTGGGCGGTGGTCGGTCACGCCCCCACCACCACTGTCACTCCCACTCTGCATACCCCTCCGCCGGTGTCGAGGGTACAGCAGCACTGCACTCCTCTGACGTCGCGCCTGACGGAGGACAGAAAGGAGCAACTGCTGCACACCGTCCCTACCGTGGTGGGAGAACGAAGGGAGGGAGCCGGCATCGCGGCCCCTGTAGATAACGCCAATGAACAGCTGTCCTTGATATGCGATTCCCTTGAGCAACGCCTAGAGAAGCTGAAGGAGTTCAAACAGTGGTTGAATGAAGAGGATCTTTCCCAGATGATAGCGGCCTCTCCTAGTGGCCCTTCCGTTGAATAACCCCTCAGCTAGAAACCTCCATCGTATTCACGATGACATTCATTTTTATTAGTATTCTTGTACACAACCTTAATAATCATACTGTGAATATTTCCTTTACGAGTGCTGAAACTGTTTCTTTATTATTTCCGTTTTCTTTCCATTGTCTTTGAACTCCAAAAAGTAGTTGAAAAAAAAAAAAAAAGAATATACACTTTAACAAATTTATATCATTATCGATGAACCAAATTGATTTTGCTCCCCTAGTCAATGGAGTGAAGAATCAGAGAGGTGCCATGTTGGCACTGGCCTGCGGTACTGGCTACAGTTTATTATCGTTGCGTCTCCTCCCCACAGCAGTGATGCGTGGTTGGTTTTTCCTCACGGTGCTCTCCACTGTGTTCCCTGCGAGTGCTTTACTCTTTCTGATTGACCCCATCCGCTACCTCGGTGTCCCCAAACCTATAGTGGAGCGAATCTGCATCACGGTAATGGTGGGCGCCTTCAAACTGGCCAGCTTTCTCAATCCTCAGATCAAGACGGTCCTTGAGTTTGACAAGAACGAAAAGGGAGAGCAAATGAACGGCTGGAAGGACATCTCCCGCGGTGGCAACGCCTACGCTTTGAATCACACCTCCTTCTGGGATGTGTTTATGCTCATCCAGGTGATGCCTCTCCGCTACCTGCTCGAGACCAGAACGCTGATGAAGGCCTCTCTCCGGCAGATCCCTGTCTTTGGAGGCTGCTTTGACCGTGTGGGTCACTTCCCCGTGTACTTCAAGTCCGATGAAGACGGCAACTTCCAGGTGGATAAGGAGAAGCAGGCGGTGGTACAGGTGGGGGTAGACCAGCACATTGAGCGCGGCGGCAACCTCGCCATCTTCCCGGAGGGGGCGGTGAATAAGACCCCAGAGACCCTCAAGCCCTTCCGCTTCGGGACGTTTGCTACCATCTTTGAGCACAAAATGCCGTTGTACTATATCGTATCAGTTGGGAATGAGAAGACATGGCCGCCGCAGTGCGCCATCGGCGGTTATCCGGCCGACATCCGCATCCGCTGTGGTTCCTACCCCATCGATTTCGCCACCCAGGACAGTAAACAGGTGGCGGCGGAGATGCAAATCTTTATGCAAAACGTACACGCGGAAATTGTGGAAGAGATGGAGAAGAAAAAGAGCAAGAAGGGCGGAAAGAAGGCGGTGAAGGCAGCCCCCTCTCCCGCTCTACAGACCGCGACGGCCTAATGACCTTTTTATATTTCATATATTTCAAAATTAATAATACTACTTCTTGCGCATATTTTTACAAACTTATTACCCGTTTTTATCGAGAAAACTGGCATTAAAAAATTGCAAAGTTCCCTTTCGATTGATTTTTTTTTTTTTTCTGTTATTATTGTTATGTTTTTGAATAAATTTTGTAATTATAAATTATGTGAATTGTATATTTTTATTTTTGTTGCCCGTTCTACTTGACTCGCTCTTCTTATTTGTTTGTCATACACTAAAGAAATCTTCACACAAAAGAAAAAATAACAAAAAAAAAGTAAATATGGAACAAGGATACCAGGCCAATCCCCCTCAGGCGAGGAAAGACATTTCCTCCAACTTCTTTGTTCGACATTCCCCTCTTATATTCCTATTGGTGTCCTTTGTGATCACCGTACTTATCTTTGTGGGTGTTATCGTCAGTCTGACGCAGATCATAGTGAAGCCCCATATCGTTCTACAGGACATTTACTGTTTAATATTCGCCCTATTCTGTCTCTCGGCGGAACTGCGCCAATTCGGATGGTGCCGTAAAATAGTGTACAAATGGATGCGCTTCTTCTACGCGCTCACTGTGTATCGGTTTAGAGGTTTGTTTTACATCTTTTTTGGTCTGCTTTCCCTCGGCTACCACCCCGTGATGTATGTGGCCGGTGCACTGGCGATCGCACTAGGACTGGCCATGTTCGTGCTGACCTTCTTCACCACATTCCCCGAGTTCGAGGACCCCGAGGAGACACAGCGCAACGAGAGAGAGAAGGAGCAGTTCAATGAACAAGAGGTGCAGCGGGAGGAGGAGTCCCAGCACGGCATCGGCGCCGGCGGTGTATTCCAAAACCTCGGGAATAAACTTTCCGGTCTGGGACAGGACATTAAGAAGTCTGTCTCTGGCGAAGGAAAGGCAAACAACAACAACAACAACGTCCCTCCGACCGCCCAGACCGCCCCCTCCGCCGCGCAGAATGACGCCAACCCCAACCTCAGCGAGACTCCACGGCTGTCCTCCGCCGCGGCCGCCATGTTCGGCTCCCCCGAGACGACCCCCGCGAAGGACTACCCCCCTAACGCTTTTCAGGGGCAGAAGCCACCGCCCCCTGTGCGGGAGGAGGGACTCACGAGAGCCGACGACGCTGTGGATAACGCCAATGAGCCTAGCGGAGAGAGTCATCTGCGCCGTCAATTTTATGAAGGAATGGGCGGTTCAAATTCCTCTTCTGATATGAAATAAAATAGAGAGTTACTATTACGTTTTTTTTTTTTTTTGAGGAAATTAGTTTTGCTCTAGTTTGTACCGAAAGAAGGAATAATTTTTCATACGTTAGATCTCTTGATTTCGTTTGGTGAAATTAACCATTTATCGTTGGTAACTATTTTCACTCTTTTTCCCTCGATTCTTTTTCCGAACCCAATAAGATAAACAGCGACAACAACAAATAATAATAATTAGAAACAGCCACTATGAGTGATGATGACGGTCCACCGCCCGCCAAAAGCGCTAGAATCAAGCCAAAGAAGGCCAGTCTGCCCGCGGTGACCCAAGGTCCTAAGCGCAGGGACCCTCGCTTCGATCCCCTCTACGGCAGTGTCGTGACGAACCAGTTCGAGTCCAACTATAAGTTTCTGCGGGAGATGCAGGAGAAGGAGGAGGAACAGCGGAAGGGACGCATTCGTCGGCTGCGCTGCATCATCCGGCGCATTGAGCTGGAAGAGGCGGTGCAGAAGAAGGAAATCACAGAGGAGGAGTTGGAGGAGTATGACCTCTCGGATTTGGAGGAAGAGATATTTGAGGACCACCGGGATGAGCTGATCGCCCTGAAGCGGACCCGCCCGGCGGAGATCTACGAAGAGCTCAACACACTGCAGCGGGAGTCCCAGCTGTACGTCACCCGCACAAAGGGCAAGGACGTGCTTTCCCGCAAGGAGGCGGTAAAGAAGAATATACTCAAGAAGGAATTAGAGCAGGTGAAGGAGGGTACCAAGCAGAGGCCGTTCTTCCCCAAGCGGAGTGCCGTGAAGCGGGCCCTGATCGAGGACACGTACGACCGTCTAGACAATGTAGGCGGTAAATTCGCGGTGGACCGCTATTTAGCTCGCAAGTCCAAGAGGCAAAAGCTATGAGGATAAATAATAATAATAATAATAATAATAATAATATAAAATATATGCAGTATATGTCATTCTGACATGTATTTGATAACCCGTTTAACTAATTTGTCCTTTCCCCCCTTTTTTGCGTTATTCCCATTGAATACCCTTTCTTCATTGGTAATACGTATTATCCTACTTCCAATCTACCATTCTTACTCCCCCCTTTCTCCCTCGGTAGTACGATGGATAGTCAACCACTCTTTGAAGAAGGATTTCTACGAAAAGAATGGTGGAAGTGGCTTTGGCGTGAGCTGAAGCAGACCGCGACCCCCAATGCTACGCATGCGGAGCAACTCACCAACGCCGAGATACAACGACAGTCAACGTTTGAGAGCTTGGACTATTATAAACCATATTCTACCATTTACATTCAGCACTTGAGGCAGCATCATCGGAGGCGACTAGAGTTTCAGCAAACTCGTCTCGAGGCGGCGCAGTCACGGTCGGAGGAGCAGACCACTCTGACGAACGCCTCTTTTCTCCCCAACGGAGAGGAAATAACCGCACACCTTAGTCAGCTGGCGGTGGTGAACGATGAGGAGGAGCGCAACACCGCCATTCGGTGGCTATTGCACGTCCTGATTGCCCTTTCCGTGGGCGCTGTTGTCACGTTGGTGTCCTACGGAGTGGAGATATTAGAGCACTTTAGAGAGCAAACATTACTGCGTATACTACACTCTGCCCCCCTGAGCGTAATTGGCTATGTTGGGGGATTTTTTTTCTGGGTCACTGTCGCCGCCGCCCTTTCTGCGGTAGCTGCCGCAGTGGTGGTATTCTTTGAGCCCGCCGCATCTGGTGGTGGTATACCTGATATTATGGCCTATCTGAACGGTGTCCATCTTCGTCGGGCGCTGAGTCTCCGAACATTCATCGCCAAGGCGGTCTCCTGCATTTTTGCCGTGGCCAGCGGCATGCCGGTAGGGCTGGAGGCGCCCCTCATTCACCTCGGAGGCATCACCGGCGCTGGCGTCACGCAGGGCAGGAGCCGCACTTTGGGGTTTCAGACGGGGTGGTTTCAGGCGTTTAGAAATAACAAGGACCGACGGGATTTCATCACGGCCGGGGCGGCGTGTGGGGTGAGCGCGGCCTTTGGCGCCCCTATTGGCGGCCTTCTGTTTGTGATGGAGGAGGTGAGCAGTTTCTGGGAGCTGGCGTCGAGCGGGCAGATTTTCTTGGCCACTATGATTGGGTTTACCTTTACCACCGTCATCAACAGCGCGGTGGAGGACAGGCGGTTCCTGGGATGGGTGTCCAACGCGGCTTCGGTGCTGTTTGAGGTGAATCTTACCATTCCCTTGAACCTGGTGTCAATCATTCCCTCCCTCGTGTTGGGCGCCCTGCTGGGTGTATTGGCCGCCTTCTTTACCAAGGCTAATTTGATGCTGACGAAATGGCGGCGCGAAAAGCTCAAACCCTATCCCCTCCGCCGTGTCATCGAACCCATAGTCCTCGCGGCTGTTTTTACCGCCGTCACGTACACCCTCACTGTCTTCTCCGATTGCCGCACTGTGAAGAGCTTGGATGAGGTGAATGATACCATTCTAGTGTGGGGCACCGAGGACCCCGGCCGCCTCTTCAACGGCACCTGCTCCACCCCAGGGACGTACTCCCCCTTTGGTTCATTGGGACTGGCCACCGGCAAGAATGTGATCCGTCATCTTTTTACCCGACAGACCGCAGGGGAATTTCCCATTTATTATCTAGTTCTCTACTTTGTCCTCTACGTGGTGTTTGCGTGTCTCTGCAGTGGCACGTCGGTGTCCGGCGGCCTTGTCGTGCCCAGTCTGGTCATTGGCGCTTTATTCGGCCGAGTGTACGGACTGTGTCTGTGGTACATTGGGGTCTCCAACGCCGGCATGGAGCGGGGCTACTGGAAGACGGACGCTTGGATGGACCCCGGTGTCTTCGCTCTTATCGGGGCCGGCGCCTTCCTGGCGGGGACGTCGAGAATGACCATGTCGATTTGCGTCATTATGGTGGAGCTCTCCTCCGAGTTACACTACCTCCTCCCCGTCATGGTGGCGATCGTCATGTCCAAGACGGTGGCGGATTGGCTTTCAGAGCCGCTGTACCATCACATGCTTCACATGGACTGCGTCCCGTATCTGGGGGCACAGCTCACCCACCCCGAATTCGAGCAGCTGACAGCCGCGGATGTGATGGCCTCTCCCCTCGTGTCTTTTTGCCGCCAGGAAAGGACAGAGGTGATACTGACGGCGCTGAGGGAAACCTCACACAATGCCTTTCCGGTGTTTGAGCGCGTGGGGCAGCGGGAGGGAGAGGGCCAGTCTAAATTTATCGGACTGGTCACACGGGAGGACCTGCAGGTATACCTCACCCTACCTCAGCTACAGCAGAGTCAGGGCGCGGCGGGTGGCGAGGCGAAAGGGGTGGAGGTCCTACCCTCAGAGGCGATGAATCAGCTAACGTGGAAGGAGTGGGTAAACCACAAGGCGTCCCTCTTTCTTCATGCCGGGGATCGGTACGGTTTTATCCAGAACCACATCCCCGGGGTAGACCCCAGCACGGAGCCCGACGCCGCCCCCGCCCTCCCCCCTATGGTGGATCTGTCTCTCGTGGTCAACCGCAGCCCATGGTGTGTTCCCCTCTTCTTTAATCTCCACATGGCCTACCACACCTTCCGCATGATGGGACTGCGCCACTTGGTGGTGATGGACGGGGAGGAGGCGAAAGGCATCATAACACGAAAAGATTTACTCCCCAAAGTGCTACTGCTCCGAATGCAAGAGCTACGGGACACGGTCCAAGAGGACGTCGAGGAACCCCAGACGGGTGTGCAGCCCTCCCCGGCCCCGCCCGTCGTCACCGTCTCCCCGGGGGAGGCGTCATTGAGGGAAAACACAGACAATTCAGTGCGAGTACCTATTGAGGCGATGCCGACCTCACCGAACAATGAGTCCATCATGGACGACCTTTTCAAATAGGCACTCGTCCTTCAAGTGTATCCTTCCATCCTGTGATGGGAGCTCTCTTTTTTGCGGAGCGCTACATATTACATCAAGCTGGGTGTTGTTGTTTTTTTCTTACTATTTTTGTTGTCCTTCAGTTTACCTTTTTTTGCTATTATTATAACTTTCACTTTTACCTCACTCCCCCCATGTTTACAAAAACACAAATACCACCACTCAGCACAAGTTCCACCAGCATAATAATCGGTATAATCAATGTCAGAAGCGGACCTGGAGGCCAAATTGCTGCAGTTCCTTTCCACCTTGGTAGGCCGACTGCCGGAGGGGAAGACGGTGAGCACTCCCGTGGTGCAACAGCTCCTTCGCTCCAAGCACACCGATACCTACAGTGAGGATTTCATTGCCTCCCATGGCCCTTTCATCGCTACGAACTTGACGCGTTTGTTGGAAGAAAAGAACAACAAGGGGAAAGAATCGGAAAGTGAGGAAGAGAGCGAAAGCGACGACGAGGAGAGCGAGGATGAGGAGGAAGACGACGAATCCGATGAGGAAGAGGATGAGACTGAGGAAGAAGATAGCGAAGGGGACTCTGAGAGCGACGGGGAACCGGAGCTGAAGAAGGCCAAGCTAGAGGTGGAGGAGAAACTGACCAGCAATGACGATGTCTCCGCGCGCTGCAAGGCGATGGTCCACTGCCTCAATAAGCTGCACCAACGGGTCCGCGGCCCCAACGCGGAGGAGTCCATCCAAGACTACTTGCAGTATTTGAAGGAGGAGTTCATTAAGGGGAAGCTAGACCCCGAAAGGTATTCCAAGTCGGATATTAAGCGATATCAATTGCAAAAGGAGGTGGAGGCTCTCCAGGAGGCCTCCGGAATCCCCGCGGACCTCGACAAGACCCAACGGGTGGGGAGAGGGCTAGGGAAAATAACGGCGAAGCCGACGGAGAAGGGTCCTGCCAAAAAAGACGAAGATGACTGGTTCCTTGATAATTAAAGGAATAGAATGCCTATAGAAGTGATATAGAATGCTAACACCGTTGTAAATGGTGATGAATTTTTGGTCCGTCGTTTCATCTGTCAGTGTGCTTTTTGAAATTTGTTTTATTATTTTTTCGTCCCTTTCCCTCTCCCATATTTTTCCTTTTTTTTGTGAATAGACAGTTACACGCTTGGCCAAAATAGTAGTCTTCTACCCTAGTTTCATTAGAATGCACTGGGATGAGTCGTAAAAGAGATAGAGAAGAAGAGGGACTGGTAGAAGAGTCCAACTGTCAGTTGGATTTGGATTTCATTGAGCCTGATGGTGAGTGCTTCCAGCACCCCGTCGCTGAAGAGGACCGCAGTCGCCACGTTCTGGCCTCCCAGATGGCGGCCACCATTTCCGATGAGGCACCTGTCGATTTTACGGAACGCTCTCCGCTTCAACCGGAGGAGGGGGCGCCGTCTTTCCCTGACCGGGACAATAGCACCCTCTCTGATGAGGTGCACTTCTGGGACGAATGCGTGCGGCACTTCCCCCGCCCAGTTCCCATCCCAGGGACTCTCCCTCAAACTGGTTCGTTAGTCGCCCTCCATACGAAACGCTTCTGCCATTTTATGCAGTCCTATTTGGCTGCACGGAGAAGAGGCGTTTAGAGTCTTACCGGTCCTCCAGA
>AUXL01000301.1:0-12575 GCA_000482185.1 Angomonas desouzai | reverse complement strand
ATGTAAATATTTACTTCAAAAGAGAAAAAAAGTATCGGCTAATGCTCTTTTTGCAAAGGAAAAAAAGGAAATCCAGAAAAAAAGTGTTTTTTCCCCGATTCCTCTCTTTTACTATTAAAAGAGGAATTTAAGAAAAAACGAGAACACTACAGGACAACTATTTACCTTTTTTTTGTTGTCCTACAGATCTACGGAAAGGAAAGGAGAGAAAAGGGGGGGAAAGAGGAAAAATATAAAGACAGTGAAAGACTGAGATGTTCACAAGAAATAAGGAAGAAAAGATTTAAACATTCATAGCGCATTTTTACCTTTTTTGTGTGTTTTCCTTTGGAAAGACCAGTAGTAGAATCAACGGAATTCCCCTCCGCCGAAATTCGCTTTTTTTTAGATATCCAACCACTCCCGCACTTTCTTGTGCAGCACGCACCGCTCCCGGGACGCCAGCCCACATCCCGCTGCCCTTGGAGTAAAGCTCTCTCCCTTGGCGGCGCCATCCGGGGAGGAGGGACTCAAATTCTCTAACGCATTCTTCTCCAAGTCCTCTTCGCAAATTTCCCCCATCGAGGCCACGTGAAAGGCGATGGATCGGTTGCAGTACCCAAAGAAACGATAGTGTGATTCATCCGTGAGCAGCGCGTTATACCAGGAGAGGAGGTGCTGCAGGGTCCAGCGAGTGTCGCCGCTGACGGTGTTACTAAAGGGAAAGGTGTCGTCGGCGGTGTACAGTCGTCGGTTCTGGACGTCGCTGTGAGAAAGGAACTTGAAGTGGATAAAGGGGATATGAGGCTCCACCACCCGCGGGGTCTGGCGGAGGGTGGAGTCGCTCACCTTGGGGGAGAGAATGGTACTCATGCCGCGACTGTCCCGGAAGGAGGGGGCCTCGTTGGCAAAGGTGATGCTGCTCGAGCGGGCCAGCACAGATCGACGGGCAATGAAACTCTGTTTAAGTTCTAGGAATTCGGTGTGGGGCAGTTCAAACACCGATTTGTTCGCAATCTCTGTCATTTGCGTGCTACGATTCGTGTCAGACCGTTGCCGACCCATCAGCTCGGCGACCTGGCGGCGGTTCAGCGGCTCGAACCCCATCGCCACGATGGTCTCCAACACGAGGTTACCGTCCTTGAGGACAATCGTTTTGAGGTAGCCGTCCCGGAGGTCTAGCACCGCCGCCTGACGCATCTGCCCGTCAAAGTAGTGCTGGCGGTAAAACAGAGGCACGAGGAAGGAGGCGGTGCGGAAGCTTTGCTGAACGAGGGGGACAAAGACGTAGGGATAGGGGGACGGTAGGGTGCCGATGAGCTCATAGATACGGCAGAGAAGAAGCGGAAGTGGGGGGACGCCGGAGTGGAGGAAGGCGTACTGCATACGGGAGACGTGGGTAGAGTCGATGTTGAACACTGGTACACCGAAAGGCGTACTGCTCAGCATGTTGATTAAGTAAATGCCCTGTTTGTTTTCAAAGACCTCATTGCAGACTGGATGAATGAGGCGAAAGTTTAAAATTTGACTAATGCGGTTTTGATCGTAGAGATAAGAAAGGACGCGGTTGACAATGAGGGGGTTACTGTACCAGGCCCAGTTGCTCGCGACGAGGTAGCGCTGAAAGTTGCCCCCGCTCTTGTCCCCGCCTTTGCCGGAGGAGACGATCGCGGGGGAGTCGTCACAGCCCATGTCGTTGTGGTGGCAGATTCTCTCTTGGTACTGTCGGGACGCCTTAAAGACGTTGTAGTTGCGATCCACCCTGCGGATACTTTTGGTGGTGGTGTCCCATATCGGGATAGAGGGCCATCCGGTGAAAAACTTTCCTTGGTAGTTCTTGAGGGGTTCGAAGCCACACCAGTTAATGTCCACGGAGACCTCCACTACACTTAGCTTGGGGAGCACGATAGGCCCTTTGATGGATTCGGGGTAGTCCTTAAACAGGTGGCGACACCGTCCCCGCGGGCCCTGCAGCTGGCGACTTAGCTCCTCCCTCCACTTGGTCTTTGTGAGCCGCTCCGGATCGTGGATGGCGGCGATGACGTATACCTCAGCCTTTATGTAGGAAGCCTTGTAGTCCTCCGTGTGCTCTGTGTCTCCGGACATGTCCTCCGAGATCCACTCCTCCAACTCCTGATCGACCAGGTCCAGTGGGATGAGCGAGAGGCCCATCGGGGCGAGGACACGAATGGCATAGTTGCTCTTTTGCTTGAGCGAGTCCCTCGACAGGGTACTACTAAGGTCATAAAGGATCAGTACCTGTTTCGAGTAGGCCAAGTTCTTGGGAAAGATGACGGGATAGACGTCGAAATGCACCGTTTGTGGGGGAATGGGTGGGATACACTCCAGCAACTGCGCCGAAACATCCTCCTGTACGTCTGCCATCTCCGTGGGGGTGACGCGCACACCCACGACGTACTGGTTGATCAAATCATTGTGCTGGATAATCGTTTTGCCGTCCTTTTCCTCCCCCGCCAGGCCCTCCGGGTCCCGCTTCGGCATCTCGTGCACCCCAATCACCAACTTCCCTTCCCGGTAAGCGTTGAGAAATCCGCACATAAACTTTACACATCGGTGCTTTATTTCGGTACTCGTGTGAGAAAAATAACTTTTGTAGTCTAACGTGGCACTTTCCGGCTTGTCCAGACAGTCCATCCAGTGGTAAAAATGAGATTCGGGTTCCTCCTCCTCCCCCAGAGAGAGTGAGGCGTTTTTGCTATCCTCACCCTCCTGTGCCGTGGCTTCAATGGTGAGATGAGGGCGACGGCTCGGGGAGCCACCCCTCGGCGAGGGAGAGCCACTCCCGTAGTCAAATACATTCGACTGCTGCAGAATGGCGTCGTAGAGGGCTTCGTTTTCCGCGCTCTTGAGGGAGGCGCTGTCGCTCAGGATCGCGAAAGAGTCCCTAAAGGTGACCTTGGTCATGGACTGAAGGGGTCGCTCGAGCTCGATGGCGTACTTGGCGGCGATGTCGCAGGCCCACTGAAACGTCCGCTCGTAGGAGTCGTAGCTGTCAATGGCCTTTTGGGTTTCTAGATTGTCCATGATACGGGTAAAGAGCATGCGATAGTCCCAGCGATACTTTTCCTCTTTTGGGTCAATCACGTCAAAGTGAAGGCGCTGCTGGGTGTTGGTCAGTATCACCTTCATGTACTTGGTGTCCTGTACGCCGTTTTTGAGGTACAACAGCACTTGCATATTACTCTCAATCGATTTCTTGAACCACGACCGCTCCTTTGCGAGCTGTCTCGCCTCCTCGTCCCGCCTCTCCTCTTCCGCGGTGTGGGGAGAGAGGGTTTTGCTCCCCCCTCCCTGCACCTTGTCCGTGCCGAGGGACTCGTCCGGGGCGTCGGTGCGGAGAAGCGGGGGCCATATCTCCGACGTGAGGAAGCGAATCATGCGAATCTTGAAGTCCTCCATCCCTTCCTTCTCGCCCAACTTACTGCCGTCTTCGAGGAGGGTCTTACCAAAGTACACCACCGCCACCTGCGCGGTACTAAAGTAGAGGTAATTCATCACCGCCGGGAGGACAATTCTCGCCTTGGAGAGCAGCTGGTTGGTGACGGAGTCTCCGCAGTTCAGGTCCACGTTTTGATACACAATCAATGCCTTGTCATGGGAGGAGACGGTGCCGGTGGTAACCCCGCCAGAGAGATCGGTGAAAGACCCTCTTTGGGGGATCGTGGCGGACACATCTTCAATCATTGGTGGAGGCTTTTTTGTTTATTGATGGATGAAAAAGATCAGAGGGGAAAAGAGAAAAGAGAAGAGTTCGTCTGGAAGGTCACACAGTCGTACAAAATAACATGACAAGAGGAAAGGGAATAGTCCCTTCACCCAACAAAACAGAAGGAAAGGAAAAGAGAACGAATTAAGAGAATATGTCGATAAACTTCGTTTTAATGTGTAGAATATGGACCGTTTCATGTGTAAATGAGAGAAAAGGAAAATTGCGAAAGATGATAATATCGTGACCAGTTTGGTAGTGTAATTAGTATTTTTTTTTTTTTTATATATAGTTGTTGCTTTTTTTGTTTTTCTTCTTCATTTATATATAGAGTTAGGCGTTTTCGTTTTGGGGAGATTGTAATTCGGCGGAGTGTTTCACCGCCGCCACACGGAGTCGCTCCAGCAAGGAGACCGCGACGTCGTAAGCGTTCATGCCGCTCTGCACCGACACCTTCACATCCACCAGCTGCTCCGTCGCCGTCACCTTGTACACCTTCACCTGCAGCTTCACATTGGGATAGAGCACGGCGGAGAAGTAGTAGTCATAAATCACCCGCCACATCAGTCCCTCCGCCTTCATGGCGGCGTAGACGTGGTCGAGGGTGGTGTGGGGGTGGCAGTGGCGGAAGGCGACGCCGTTTCGGATAAAGTCATTCCCGAAACGGGTGACGGTGTCGACGTGGTAGAGAGACTCTAAGGCAGTGCCGTGCTCGCGGCGGGTGGGGGAGTTACCGCAGCTGTGGGGCTTCAAGAGCGTGCCCTTTGTCTCCTCCGCCTTGGGCTCCCGCTCCGGGAATTGGATACTAGTGTCAATCTTCTTGGACTCTAACAAATGGATCGGGAACTCGGAAACCTTCAGCAGACTGCCCAGAAGAGTGTGGCGGGAGTTCTTGAGCTGCAGCGGGAGAAAGGGGGCGGCGGTGACGTTGTAGCCGTCCTCCCAGGGGTGGGCGGTGCTGGAGGGCTCCGGGACAGGGACGGTGGTCTGCGGGGGGAGACTCTCGAAGGTGGCGTTGGCGGACTTTTTCACCTCCGAGGTGTGAGGGACGAGGGACTCCTTTAGACTGCTGGCGGTGAAGCTCGTGTTGCCGGAGAGTTGGTGGAGAGAGTGCGCGTTCAGCGAGCCGTAGCCCTGCTGCGATTTGTTCTGGATGAGCGAGCTCGCGTTTTCGCCGTAGTTCTTGTTGGCATACTCCCCAGGACAGAGTTTGTTCTGCTTCTTTTGCGTTAAAATAAGATACGAGATGAAAATGTCATGCGACTCATCCCGCAGCGCCACCTCGGCGGGTAGAATTTCTAAAGGGGTGGGCCACAGCTTGGAGTCCAGGGCGTTGGAAAAGGTCTCAAAGTAGTGGGCGGCGGGATACCGTTGAATGACGCCGTTTTTCTCATCCGCGATGACCGCCTCCATGGACGGCAAACTATGCTCCTCCCGTATCACAATATCGGCCACCTGCTGTGGTGGCACCTTGAAGCGGGAGGCCACCACACTCACCACCTCCTCGTCGAGCAGCTGGTCGTCCACCACCCTGTCCCGGGAGAACTGCATCGTCTGCACCACCGCCTCGTAGTGGAGGGAGAGGAGGTACGGGGGGTAGTGCGGCCGGACCCACGGGTGCTGCATGATCTGCTCCATCGTCGCCCTCTCCAGCGGGTTCACGACGAGCATGTGGCGCAGCAAGTCCTGGGCCTCATGGGAGACGTAGTGGGGGATGCTAAAGTCGGCGGTTTGGATTTTTCTAAAAAGGTTAGCGACGTTGTTGTCGTCAAAAGGCAGTGTGCCACAGAGCATAGCGTACAGCACGACGCCAGTACTCCACACATCGGCCTCTGGCCCGCCATAGAGGGTGCCGCTGACCACCTCTGGGGAGGCGTAGTTCGGCGTCCCACAGCTCGTCTCGAAGAAACGACCGTCATGGGTGATGGAGGAGAGACCAAAGTCCGTGAGTTTGATATTATGTGTCCCTTGCTCGAGCATAATGTTCTCCGGCTTGATATCCCGATGCGTCACGCGGTACTGATGACAGTAGGCGAGGGCGGCCACCAACTGCTGGAAGAGCGTACGCGCCACCACCTCATCAAGGCGGCCCTTACGACTAATGTAATCAAACAGCTCTCCCCCTGAGACGTACTCCACCACCAGCACCACATCGTGCTTGGTCTTTACTACATCATAGAGTCGGGTAATGTGAGGGTGACGCAGCACCTTTAAAATTTTAATCTCGCGCTTAATTTTCACGGCGGAGTGGGCGTCATTGTCGATGACTTTCCTAGGAATAATTTTCAGTGCTACGCGGACTTTGGTGCTGTCGTGGACAGCAATTTTGACCTTGGCAAAGGTGCCTCGGCCTATGGTTTCGCCCACCTGGTAGGGGCCGAACCGCTGGCTGGGCTTGGAACGGTCCATGTGACGATAGAGAAAGTGTAGGTGTAGAGAACGTTTACCAAATCAAAGGAAAAAAGTCCTTGAGTATGGTTAGGATTATTATTTCTGTTGTTTCAACAGTATCTTTGGTTAGAATGAAAGGTGAGGAAGTAAAAAAGGGGGAAAAGTGTGCAATCGATTTCAGGTGAATACAGGTAAATAAAATACAAGAAATAATTCTTCGAAGGGAAAGAAAAGCAGAGAATGGAACGCAAACCCAAAGAAAGAAAAAAAAAAAAAAATGTTATTAGTTAGTAAATAGTTTTTGTTATTTTACCGAAAAAAAAGGTTTGAGAAAAAAGAATTAAAATGAGTTAATCGCTTGGTTATAGTTTTAGGATTCTGGGAAGCAGAGTTAGCTTGTTAGGCAAGCTCATCCACCAGTGTGTCCCGAACGTTTTGAAGCAAATTCTCATTTCCTGCGCCTCCCGCGCCTCTACGAAGCTGGAAGATGCGCTCCACCACGGTGATTTCAGTGGCGGTGGTGGAGAGGCCACAGAACGCGGCCCAGTCGTTCACCACTATTCCGGAGCCTATCGCGGCGTTACCACGGTTAATGGTTCCAGCCACGACCGGCACCTGAAAGAGAGACGCAATCTCATCCATATCTTCCTCCGAGGTCTTGGGGTGCACCATGCAGCCCTTGTTGGTGGCGACGGAGTAGCTCCCGACGAGCGCGTTGGCGGCGATGGAGGTGCGAAAGGTCTGCACCTGGAGCGTGTCGCGGATCACCTCCTCCGTCTCCTTTCCGAGGTCGGTGTGGATGAGGGCGACGTGGTCGTTGCACACCACACAGTTCCCTAACGCCGACAGACGTTCCTCCACCCGCTGCACCTTGACGGTGTCGGGGAGGGAGTTACGCAGGTGCTGCAGCTCTTGGTCGGTGGTGATACTAGGCACCACCAGGCCGTGACGGTTGCCCGCCACTAACCGGCCGACCACGCGGGAGCCGCCGATGGAGGTGTAGACGACGGGGATGTGGTTCGCCAGCTCTTGCTCAAAGACAGAGTAAAAGTTCTGAGAGGCGCCCGCCGCGACGAGGCAGTAGGCGTTGGTGAGACTGGCGAAGACGCCGATGTCATCAGAACTCTCAAAGCGAGTACGAAGAGTCATTGTAGGGATGGATATAACAGACGCAAAAAACGAAAATAGATTTGTTTCTGTGGCTTTTGTGGTGAGAATCGATGGAAACTTTTAAAGGAAAAAATTAGCGCGCTAATGGGATACAAAATGGGGGAGGGAAGGATTGGGGTAAGGTTACAGGGGTAACACAGAGGGGTCGAAAGGGGGAAAAGGGGAATTAAGGGGAAAAAGAATACAATCGAGCGTTAAACTTCAGCTGGTGTTTTTTTTTTTTATATATTATTCATAATTCTGTCATCAGTCCCCGTCGGGCTCGTTTAAGGCGTCTAGTGAAAGCAGTGTAGGGGTAATGTGAGTCTTCATCTTCTCCCTCCTCTCCCGATCCACACGGGCCGCCTCCTTAAAGAGAGCCTTCTCCGAGTCAAATAGGAGACCATAGTCCTCATAGAAGGCGTGTCCTTTCGCCTCAATGACCTCCGTCACCTCTGGCAGAAAGTGCTTCATCACCCGCTCAATCCCGTCTTTTAGTGTGTTCTGGGAGGAGGGACAGTTCCGGCAGGCGCCCAGCATCGCGAGCGACACCACCCCCGTCTGCTCATTGAAGTGAAGCAGCTTGATATCCCCCCCGTCCCGCTGCACCATCGGCCGCACCTGCTCCCTCAGCAGCTCCTTAATACACTGCACCACCTCCCCATCCTCCTCCTTTACAACGAGATCGTCCTCAATGAGGGCGTACTCCTTGGCCGGGGAGACGCAGGTGTTGTTGTAGACGAGGTAGTGCCCGAGGAAGCTACTCACGCTCCACTCCAGGGTGGACCAGTCAACGTTGGAGTAGACCGAGACCGAGACCTGGCGGGGGGCGATGTAGATTGACATCACCTCTTGCTGGTACTGCTCAAAGAGGCCGTCGGAGAGGGGGTGCACCCACGCCAGGCCGCGGTGGGCGACCTCACAGCAGACCCCATCTGGGACAAAGTTTTCATAAGTGGTGGAGGGGATAGCGAAGGAGCGGCAGAGGGGGTTGGGGGTCTCCTTGGAGTGGAGATGCATAAAGAGCTTCCTGTAGGACCAACGGAACATGTGAAGAAGGACTAAAATAGATTATATTGTCTTTTAAGTTATAATGATAATAATAATATTATGGTGAATGATACGAGTTTAATAAGAGTAAGGCGCTGTGTGTGTGTGATGAAAAATATACAATTTAGGAAAACTTAAATATTAATTCAGTCCGTATTTCATGACTAAAAGGAGAAAGGGGGAAAAGAGTGAGATTCTACAGCGAAAGGAAATCACTATCATCCAAACGGATGGGGTTTGTTGATTAAACAAGGAAAGATACAGATGGGAAAACAAAATTTGGGTATATTTACAATCATTCGAGTCATTAGAAAAGCAACTTGTTCAATTCATCGTCCAGATTCACGGAAGGTTCGGCGGACCTGGGGTGAGTAAAGTTTACCTCGGAGGCCACGGTGGCTTCGGGGGACCGGCCGGGGGCGGAGGGTCGTCTACTCCCGGTGGTCTCCTGCGATCGAAGGGGCTCGACGCCACTCCGCTTCCGCCCCGCCTTGAACGACTCCTGCAGCCAGGGCAGTATCACCGCCTGGTCCGCCGCGCTGAGGGCCTTTTCCTGCGCCGGGATCGCTTCCACCTCGCACTCCCCACAGTGGGAGACGAGGAAGGGGTGCTGCAGCAGCTGGGCGACGGTGGGCCGGCGGTCGGGGACCTTGTGCACACAGGCAGTGATAAAGTCCCTTAGGTCGGCGTCGAGGGAGTCGGGGAGTTCGACGGAGGGGCCGTCGCGGTTGAGGTGCTGGAGAAGAGACCAGAAGCGCGCCTCGCTGCTGCCGCCCTTGAGGCCCGAGTAGGGCGAGGTCCCTAGGGCCAGTTCGGCGATCACCAAGCCCAAGGACCAGATATCCGCGCTGTAAGAGTAGTACTCCCCTTTCAAGCGCTCCGGGCTCATGTAGGTGACGGTGCCAACGAAGCTATTCGCGTCCCCTTTGGTACACTCCAAGTAGGAGCTGACCCCAAAGTCGGATATTTTTATCGCCCCCGTGCTGCACTGGAAGAGCACATTGTTAGGCTTGAGATCGCGGTGGATGAGGTGGCGGGTGCGGTGGAGGTAGTACAGCCCTAGTAGGATGCTGTGGGCGATGTGGGCGAGGACGGGGAGGGGGACCGGCTTGGGGAGCTCATCGAGAGACCCGTCGAGACACTCCACCGCGATAAATACCGATCCCTCATGACTGAAGGCGCCGTAAAAGTCGACGAGGAGGGAGGAGAGCGGCGCCTCACTGGAGTGCAGTGTTTCTAGCTCCCGTCGTATCTCGCTGAGGTGGGCCTGTCCGGTGACTTTAATCTCCTTTAGGGCGACGGACTGGCCGGTCTGACGGTGAATGGCGCGGCGGACAGACCCGCTGCTCCCGCGGCCTAGGAATCCCCCGTCCTCCTCCTTGACCAGCACCAAATCTTCTAACGACAGCACATAGGAGGCGCCCTGGGAGGTCGTCAGACCGTGTGAGGAGACTAGCAAAGACCCTACCCGAATGCCATCCTCGCACATGCCCTCCTTCTCGTCATTCTCCTCGTCTGCGCGAATGGCGTCTAGATTGATTTTTAAGTTCCTATTCATTTCTCTACCTATATAAGAACTACGTCTGTCTGTGGGGGTAAAAAGGAGTAAGAAGGGGTGAAAGGTGAGAGAGGTGGACTGCAGAAGGGAAGAAGAATAAAGCAACGCAAAGGGAAGAATTATTTTTCAATTACTATTATTATTTTTACAAATCTGTATTTTATATGCAAATATGTATATATTCCATCTATATCAAATTTTGAGTAACTCTAAATCTATGATGAGACGGCCACAACCATAGCCGTCCCTCTCCAGCGCCAGTCGTTTCTCCCCTTCCTCCAGAAGAAACTCATCCGCGGTGATTTCGCAAGTGGCGACGGGGGTGCTTTCCACCAACACCACAAAGTACAGAATATCGTACTCTTCTATTCTAGTCACGCACTCCCCCTCAGTGCTCTCCCACACCGGCTTCGGTCGATTCCCTGGTGGGGTGACAAAGATATTCTTATGCGAGCTCGTCTCCAGCCGCACCTGCACCGCGGTAGATCCCACCAAGGGTTTCAGTGCCTCCACCACCTCCTCCTCCTCATTCTCGAGGGAGAGATTGCGTACCTCTTTGATGTAAATCTTGGCGTTGGGGGGTGGCACGGGCAGCGTCGGGGCGGGGGGAGGGGTGGGCTGAGGGACAGGGACAGGGGCGGCGACGGGGGGCGGTAAAGGAGGTGAAACAGCGGGAAGTGGGGGGAGAGGGGCCTCCACCGCTGCGGTAGGGGGGGCAGACGCTATCGGCTCTACCGCCGCCACCGCCGTCGGACACCGGGTCTCGTGACGGGACGTGGTGTTGCTAAAGTAGCAGAGACGGACCTGAAGAGAGCCCAGCTTGTCTCTGAATTTACTAATATACGGCACCGGTTCCTTTTCCCTGGGCTGCAGACGAAGGAGGAGTGGTTCGCTCCCCCCGCGCTGCAGCACAACGGCCTTTTGCACCTTTCCCTCTCCCAAAAAGTCGTCCTCCGCCGTCCCGCCCAGGGAGTCGTACACCCGGAACACAAACTCGCTCCTGGCGCGGTCGGAGGAGGGGGTGGTCTCGTACACCACATGGGCGGCGTCCCATCGGGGGGATTTGCTGTTCTCCTCGCAGACGGAGGTGCGGAATATCTCTCTCTCCCCCCAATCCCCATGGTCTAGCACCACCACATACGGACTAGAAGGCACGCCCGGTGAGCGCTCTAGCAGGGAGGCGGAGGACATGACTTGAATAAAAAACTCTATTGGCGTAATGCTTTCTTTCTCCTTTTGGGAAGAAATCAAAGATCGGCGAGGGACACCGGCGATGACGGGGGGATCGCTCTCCATCTCCTTTTCCCTCTCTAATGCGCCGCCCTCAAGGGGTATCATCTTGACGTCAATGTACACCACCCCCACGTCCTCCCCCTCCGCGGTTTTTAGGGTTAAATTATGAAGGGAGGATACATTCTGGGTACTAATCTTTGACTCTCGCAAGGAGGCGCGGAGGAGGGCACTTACCGCCATCTTACACTGACCGATTTCGGTGGTCTGCTGGCCGCAGTCGGAGGAGGAGGTGACGGTGAACCACAGAAAGGTGCACGAGGAGGACTCCAGCGCGGTCCACCGGGCTGCTCTATGGCCATCGTAGACGGGGTGAAGGGTAGGGAGGGAGGGGGGGTCGGTCTGAAGCAGCACATGCTGAGGGCTGTAGGGGCCGCTGACGGTGACGCGGGGCATCAGACGGTCCTTGAGGTCGACAAGAGGGGTGGTCTTGGGGTGCAACTGGCAGGACAGGACGCTGAGCTCTACACGGTGAATGGGGTCCTCCGATTGATGGGGGGAGGAGAGGCCGCCCAGTGCGTTGACCAGACGGAGTAGGTCCGTGTTCTGCTCCTCCAGTAGGGCCTTCTCTTCCTCCTCCTCCTTGTCAATCGCGGGGGGCGGCAGATCGGCGATAGAGGGCGCCGCTGTCGACGCCGTCCCACGGTCCGCTAGACTGCTGCGCTTGCTGCGGATGAGCTGACAGGGGTCCTGCCGTTGAATCTCACTGGAGAGCACCTTCAGGGTCCGTGTCTGCTCCAGCACCGTCACCCCCATCGCCTCCAACTCCTCACTCAACTTTTGGTTGATGGCACGGAGCTCTTCCTTCTGCTGCTTGTGCTGGATCTCCCTCCGCTTGAGTTCGTCCACCTCCAATTGCATCTGACGCAGCGCCTTTTCCGCCACCGTCGCCCGTGTCGCGTACCGCACCACCTCCTCTCCCTCCCGTTGCTGTGCGCTCAGTGCCCGCCGCTTCCCCTCCAACGCTGGCGGTGCATTCTCGTCCGACGGTCCCTTTCGCTGCTCCAACAGCATTCGTACACTCTCTTGGTTGAGGGACTCTGCTCTAGAGTCGGTGGGGAAGCGGTACTTGGGGTTCCTCGTGCCCCACACCGACAGCGGCTCCCTCTCCTGGCGGCCGGCGTTCTCAATGAAGGGGAGGGTGGAGCTCGTGCTGGTCTTGCGGTCGCCGTAGATCCCTGGTGGGAGGGGGGTGGGGTCCGCCATGTATAGTGATAGATGGGTAAAGCAGCTAATAGAGAGAGGAGAAAGGGGGGAAATAAAGAAGAGTACGTCAGAAGGGTAAACTAACAATTATGCCGTATGCAGAGGAGAGGTGAAAAAACACACAAAAAAAAAAAAACAATAATAAAGAATTATATTCATTTAAATTTCTGCTGAAAAACGTAGCAAACGGAGAAAAACGTGAAAAGGAAAATTAATATTATAAAT
>AUXL01000300.1:0-12596 GCA_000482185.1 Angomonas desouzai | reverse complement strand
GCAAGGAACTAGAATAATAACACTATAAAGGAATTCTTATCCACATTGAATTGAATTTCGAGAACCAACATTGCTTGAAGTTATGCAACGGACTAATCATTTTAAACCGCGTTCTCTTCCCCTCCTTTATCTTTCTCTTAAGTATCGTGACGCGAGAAAACCCGGGCCGGGTCACACCGGTTCCCTCGGGCCGCCGTCTACCACTCCGGTGCCCTCCTTTTTCCCATAGCCCACCTTTCCCTTAAAACCCTTTCACCAAAAGACGGAAATTAGCGCAGTGCAAGGGTTAGATGGTCGAGTGGTCTAAGACGTAGGATTAAGGTTCCTATCCTTTCGAGGGCGTGGGTTCAAACCCCACTCTAATCACTTTTCGAAAAATTAGATTCGTTTTACTATCAGTCCTGGTCAGCTCCCCCCTGGTTTCGTGAACGTCCATACTTGGCTGAAAACACCATATCCCGTCCGATTTGTGAAGTTAAGCAGCTACAGGCTTAGTTAGTACTGAGGTCAGTGATGACTTGGGAACCCTGAGTGTCGTTCGCCCAACACTTTTCCGTCCGAATCCCCCCCTCGGTTTTCTCTATGGGTCCGCTTAGGTTTTTTTTGCAAAAAGTTTTATATGCGCCGCCCGGGAATCGAACCCGGGTCAACACCTTGGGAGGGTGCCATCATGCCACTAGACCAGCGGCGCGACTGGTTTACCGAAAAAATTGTGAAACCTAATAGTGTATAAGGGTGCTGCCATGTTTTTTATTCTTTCTCTGGGGATGGGGAAGGGGGGCTTTCTCCCCGACGCCGCTTTCCGGAAAGGGGATGGCGGGCCTTTCGCCATTCTCGCGGTCAGCGCTGAGGCGGTGGTGCGGGGGGTAAACGGGGAAGGCCCGCGTGGGGGCCCCTAGGGGCGGGACGTCGGCGTTTTCCCCCACGCGGGCCTCGTGTTAATCGAGGACGCCGCTGACTCGCCAAGTGTTATTCTCCTTTCGCTTTTTTTTTTTTAGTGTTCATTTTTCCCCTTTCGCAGACCATTTTTTTGTTATCCTTTCAAACACTCTCTTTTTGTTTCCCCCATACAGTTATTTTTTTTTATTTCATAAGTATTCAAATATATAAAAAAACTGTGAAACATGCTCAACGCAAATGCAAGGGACTTTGTCCCAGGACAAGCCGTTCCTATAGAAACCGGCTTGTTTCGCTACCATCTGAAGGTTCCCTCCGAAAGATTAACGGATATTAAGCTCGGAGTGGAACAACTCAACAATGTGTCATCGTTTCTTATGTCGAAGCGGTTGTTTGCGGTGAAGGATTCCCGCAACGACGAGTTATTGCCGTTTTTCCTAGAGGAATTTTTGCATCTTTTGCTCTCTGGCGAGGAGGTGATTTCCGGATTTCTTCTGTCCAGGCCCATGCTTTCTTTGACGGACATGGGACTCGCCCTCTCGGTGAACGACTCACCCGGCTTCTTGATTCATATGGATTTTCCTGACGAAAATGTGGACATGATGTACTTTTATTTTCTTCGTTCCTGGGAGGCATTTTTTGCCTACGTGAACCAAAATGAAGAAATAACATGTTTTGGCTACAGCCGCTCAGTGGTGGGAGAAAATGACAAAAAAAGTTTAGACACTACTTTTTTGGCTGTTGCGACAACGAGACGCTGATGAGTTTAATTTCGGAAGAACTTGCCCGAATCCACTTCCGGTTCCACAGCATTTTTAAGGTAAACTCTATCCTTCCCTATCTTTGCGGTTCGCTTTCCCCCTTGTCTGTCATTGTCACCGTCGGCGATGAGGCAAACAATACTCTGAAAAAGGACAATGCCGACTTTTTAATTGACGTCAATTTCAACCCATCGGACATTCAGCGAAATTCGGAAGAAAATGAAAAATTAGAGGTGGAAATTTCGAAAATTATAAGCGGTGCATGCAAGTGGGACCGTACGTATATTGCTCATATCGCCATTTCAGTAACGGCCCCTGAGACAAGTGAGGTGACAATCCCCGTTTGGGATATGATTTGCGACATTGCATCCTTGTGCGATAACACGGGTTCCAAAGTAATTGGAGTATCGTTTAGCTCCCGGCATTGTGTCCCAGACAGTGCAATGCTTTTGTCATCCAACAAGGACGCCCCCCTTTTAATCAATGCCACTTCGAAAGCATTTTTTGACATGGGACAATCACTGTGCACCTCGCATTGTGTCTTCGGCACTGTTCCCCAGCAAATCCGAAAACCTATTATTGATCTAACACGGCGTGCCACCATTGAGGTAGGAACACTCTGCCGGGGAACTCCTCCCCAAAACATGACGCTACTCAACCAGGAGGTGTTTTCGGAGGCGGCGAATTTTTTCGCGAAGGAGAAATTTATGATTCGGAATCGGGCAAAGGGAACTTCGGTCATCATAGGAACCGACAGCCAAGGCAACACATTTGCAATTGACACTGAAACAAATAGTGTTTTGGTTTCGCCAACTATTTTGGCGGCGCGGCCCCCAACAAAGAAATCCCCAAAGATTGTATTTTTAGAGGAACCGTGGTTTCCTCTTTCCGAGGGTATAATGAATATAGAGTAATAATCGAAGACGTTCTGTTTTTTCAAACTCGCGATGTCAGAGGGGTTCCCTTTGCAGAACGTTGGGTTTACGTCGAATCACTTGGCATTGATGAAGAGGATATGTGGCCGCACTCCTCCAACCCCGATAACATTGTCATTTTGAGGGCCAAATATATTTCCAGTGAAACCATTGATCCTCCAAATTTTGACACAATTTCCACACTACTCGGTCGGAGTGAAACAACCTCCCATGGTTTGGTTTTTGTGCCTTCTTTCTTAAATGAAAATCCCCCCGTATATTACTGGATCCCACCCGCCGGAATTTCCGCCGTATTTGCCGTTTCCAATTTTTCCACTGTCGACGCTTCGCTTGGCGTAACGAAAGCTTCTCTCAGTGCAGCGGATGGAGCAAATTTAGTTCCCTTTAAATCCGAGTATGTTCAATTTCTCTCAGCCGCGTACCCCGACTTGGCTGAAGGCGATTTACTGGAATGCATTTTGAGACGAGACAAAAACACCCATTGGTGGGATGCGGTGCGCTCTTTCGGTGCCGACACAAGAACGGTGACTTCCTTCAAAGATGCGGAAAATATCGTTTTTTCTCCCGTCGCCTCAGAGGAAGATATTACTTGGTTTCTAGGGGCTTCCAGTTACCTGTGCAAACGCTGTGGTGAGGTGAAGGATTCTGGCATGGTTAATGAACCACAGGACAATTCGTTTTGGTGCATTGACTGTTGGAAAGAGACCGGCCACGGGGACTGCGTTTATTGCCAAAGAACCCTCGTTCTCGGTATGTTTGACAAGGCCAGTGGCTTTTTCTACTGCAAAAATTGCTGGGACAGCTTTTCCTTGCCGAACACAAATGCCGATTTGGGTTACCACGTTCCCCCGCCCCCCGACGCGACTTTTACCCAACAGGTGACCACCAGGTGCGTTTCACTCCTTGTGGACTTGATCGGCGCAAAGTGGGCGACAAACGATGTTCTGGATCTTTGCTGCGGTGGCTCCGTCGTACGGAAATGGATGAAAAATGGCACAGCGCGGTACTTGGGTGTTGACAATGACCCGGATGCCGTGGCCAAGATTCTAGATTTGATTAAAAGCTCTCATTTAAAAGAGTTGAGTATGGAAATGAAATACAACGTCATTTGCCAGGACGCCTTCGCCCCTGATCTGATGCAAAAAATTACGGAAATCCATCCCCGCCAATTTCATGTGATTTCGTGTTTTGCTGCCCTCCACCATGCCTTTGTTTCAGAAGAAAAAGCGAGAATATTTATAGGTGGTGTCGCTAACGCGCTTGTCCCGGGAGGGTTGTTTACGGGGTTCTTTGTGGATGCCAATGTGGCCTTTTCCAACGGCAGAAGCTTCTCCAATTCGGTGTTTGCAACAGAGTGGGAAGACGGGGCAAAACCCCGTTTCGGTCACGCGTTCAAGATGTCAGTCGAAGGTGAATCATTCCGAGAGATAAATGTCGTCTCATTTGATTTTTTAATCGATGTGGCATCCAATTTCAATCTAAATGTTGTTCCTGAAGGGTGCCACACACTTCTCCAATTTGTGGAAAAGGACAAGAATTTTACAAGAGTCTTGAATGATGACGAGAAGGAGTACCTTTGCATTTTGAGAAGTTTCACTTTTAAAAAAATTGGCGAGGAAAATAATTTATAATTCTAGCTTTTCTTAATACATCTAATAATTACATCCAATTTTCTTTCTCCTTTATTTAATTGTTATTTGACTGTCTTTTCTCCTTCCTTTTTATTATTTTACAATGAGATAATGTAGATCTTACACCACTTTTCCCCTCCTTTTTTTTTTTTAATTTGTTCCTCTTAGCACCCTTTTTTGATGCCACCTAAAACAAAGGATAAAAAAAGCAAGTCACGTTCTTCTTCAAAGACAAAAGAAAAGAAGGAACGGCAGGAGTTAGAAGAAAAGATAAAGAATTGCGAAGAGAAATGCACTGAGGCAAAGGGGTTTATGAACCCGACAGGAAAAAATGCCGTGCCCAACTACGTCAAGGCAAAGGCGTCTTTGGAAGCCGCGTTGGAATTTTACGCTTCGAATCCACAGGTGTTTTTCCTATTTGGAGAAATTAATAGGAAGCAAAATATGTTTCCTGAAGCGGTGAAGGAGTATTCCAAGGCGCTAGATCTGAATCCGGCTTCCACAGAGGTTCTTGAAGGTCGGGGCTCTTGCTACCAGAAAATGTCTCAACTCTCTTTGGCAATAGAGGATTTTTCCAGTATTTTAGAAATTGAACCAGACAATGATCACGCCTACAATATGAGGGGATTGTGTATCTCGATGAACCGGGTACCGGGTTTGCTGTTGAAATCCGACGACTTCACCAGTTGTGAAAGTGATTTTAAAAACGCCATTAGGCTAAATCCGGCTAATTATTACGCGATGGCTAACCTTGCCAAAGCATATGAAGATCAGGGTCTGACGGAGAAGGCCCTCGAATATTACAACGCTTCATTGGCGGTGAAAAAGGATTACACCTACGCCATATTTCGTCGAGGGTGCGTGGAGTACCAAATGGGGGAGGCAATGTTGCAACACGAGTCGGATACCGACGACGAAGACACCGATTTTGCTCCCCTGAACGCCGCGGAAGCAAAGTCTGACGACAATGCAGGCGCCAAAGCAGCCACATACAACGATGTGGAGAGCGAAATAAAGAAGCAATTATCGAAGGAGGAGAAAATCAAGAAAGGAAAGCTGACGCTTGGCCTCGCGATCAAGGATTTCGAATCTTTAATTCTGACGGAGGATCGCCGTCTGCAGACCGACGTAATGGCCCCGCTGAACCTTGGTATTTGCCACCTTTTGCTAGATGATTTGGCGAAAGCGGAGGAGGCGTTTAAATTGGCCGAGGAAATTATTGCTTCCAACCCAGGACTTGCTGAAGCGGGAGAAGCCGAACCTATCGAAAATCTGGATGTCGTTCAAAAGGTTTTGCGAATTCAGAAAGAGGGACTAAAGAAGAAAAAACTTCTCCGGGCACAGGCCCAAATGTAGATACCAATTATCCAATTTGTACAGATTTACATTTAGTTTTGTAAATGTAACTATAATTGTTTTTTTTTTTTTTACACCACTGCTGTTCCTTTATTCACTTTTATTTTTCCCTCTTTCTCTTTCTCTTTTTTTTTTTAATTTAAATTTAAAGCCTTTTTTTTTCACCCCTATATTCGTCGATGCTTCGTAGTAGCGTACGTCGTCTTAGCGGGTTCGACGTGAAAGCGTTGTACCCTTACGGAGTACCCAAACGCACCTTTCCTTACCGTGAACACCAGAAACAAATTAGCAATGCCCCCACCGCCGGCGGCTTTTACCTCACCAAATACGCATTAGGCTGGCCCTTCCAGATCCCCTTCGAATGGCTCTTTTGGCGTTCGTCTGTCGTCATATTCAGCATTTGCGTTGCGTGGGATGTACTGTTCGGTATCCCAACCCCGTTCATGAAGGAAATCCCCCCTGGCAAACCCGCCCATTTCTTCTTTGGCAACTCCGGCGGTACTCCCCACCATTTGTGGCAGTTCCAAGACGGCTGGACGGTGCCAAATCAATCTGGCGGCAGACGCTGGGTGGAGTAAAGGACTAGGAGAGTAGCAAACTAAAACAAAAAATAAAAATAAGTTATTAGTAGGATATAGTATGATGTTGCGTTAATGCTAGTGTTTTTTCTTCTCAATGTTATGTAGAATGTAGGATTTCCAAAACGAAAAAAAAAGAGCCGCTCTCCTTCCGGAAAGTTTGTTCACTTTTCCCCTTCTTTTTTTCTCCCCCTTTTGCGTACTTGTCCCTATTCTTCTGTTTTCCTTTCCCCTTTCTTTTTTTTTTTGTAGAAGCACTGACGATGAATGGTAACACAATCCTAGGGTCTGTATGTGACAGCGCGATGGCAGAGCTGTTGCTGCAGCTTTCCATTTTTGAGGAGTCTTCTAGAGTAAAACCGAAAGTCGTCCCACCGGAGGTAATTTCCACCTGGGAAGAACCATTTGTAGAGACGGCGGAGAACAAGGAAGATCCACCTGAAGACTGCCCTTTATTTGAGATGGTGTCGGTATCTAGCGGTATTTATTCCCGAGCCCGAAGCTGGACCAGATCGCATGAAAGCAGTGATCAGGATCTTGACCGGATCACCGTGCTGGGAGAGGCTGATGGAAAGCGTGTGCTGTTAAAACAAACACGAGTGCTCGTAGGCTTCGGAACAGACTCCACGGTTTACAAAGGACTTCTGTACAGCGAACCTTTTGATGAAAATGGCCCCTATGACGAGAATAACTTTCGATTTACCGTGGCACTAAAAAAGGTCCATATCCTTCATTCCCTGGAACGAAATCTCGTTCGCCTGAGCAAAAAACGACGAGGTTTTATCCACCCCAACATCACTCCCCTTTTCACTGGCATGTCCTTCCTAGTTCCCTCGCCGGAGAACGATGTTCCTCAGTTGGGGTTGGCGGCGGTGTTGGAGTACTCCCGCTACCGATCTCTCTCCCGCTATGCCACTTTAAAGGAGAGCCTCACAGAGGATGAAATTAGATTCATTCTCCACGATGTGCTCGACGGTTTGCTATATCTCCACGAAACGGAACAGGTAGTGCACAACGACATGAAGCCGCAAAACGTCATTGTCTTTGACCGTGAAGAAGGCTTCCAACTATTTGACTCCGACAATGACACGGAGGAGGAGAGTGCGGCCGCGCTTCGCGAGAGACCCATACAGTCCTTCCGCTTTAAGCTATCTGATTTCGGCGCGTTTGATTTTAGAGTTCCCGTCGACGACCTCCCTCGACAGCTAGCCCTCGTAAAAGGCCAGGAGGAGCAGCTGGTGGGGACGTTCAACTACATGTCTCCGGAAACCTGTCTCGGCTGCTACGGCGTATCGTCGAACGATGTGTGGGCCGTGGGTGTCATGACCTACCAGTTCGCCACGGGAACCTCCCCGTGGTCGCAGATTGAGCGGGCCTTTCCCACCGTCATCTGCACCAGTTACCGTCGAAAGTACCACGACCCCATGCTGCTCGTGTCGGACACACCGCCATCGGACTCTTTCGGCCCGTATTTGGACACGGTAGAACAGAATGGTCAAATTTCTAGCCAACTCAAAGACTTTATATTCCAGTGCCTGACGGAGAACCCGCTGAAGCGACCCTCCTGCGCCGACCTTCTCCGCCACCCGTTTTTATCGACTCCGTAGAACCACTTATTACGTTTTTACATATACTCTCTTCTCTTTTTCTTCTTTTCATTTTTCTTTCTCTCTTTTTACCAAATTTCTTCTCCGCTTGATCCTAGTATCGTGAGTGCCGCGATGCACCCTCAAAAATCGAGGCGGATAACGCTCTGCACTGTTAATTGTGCAACTGTAAAGATCAGCCACACATACAAAGCTTGGTTTTGATCTCTACCGAAAAATAAAATAAAATATAAGTAAAATAACAATGAAAAATGAGAATAAAAGGACATTGAAGACACTCTTCTGTACACTTGGATTACCATCCCTATAACCCCTCAACGTTGACGAGGAGGTTGATATTATACCACACCTTGGTAGGTAGCTCGATTTGTGATTTTTTTTTCCTTTATATATATATATGATTTTTCCGTGTCCCGCATAGTTAATACCATTACTGTTACCACTATTTCCATTGCCGTCACTCTTTTCTGTCGCCATTGCTCTTTTGCTGCGCGTTGACATCTCTTCTTTCACGTTTTTGTTTTTTCTTCTTTTCTCTTTCTTCTTCCATCCCGAAAAAAGGATACATGCTCCACAGTAGTGAGGCCGACCGTAGCCAATTGATGCAGTGCTTTGAGCCCCCTCCACGCAGTCAGCTGTCCGCCGAGCAGGAGGATCCCCACCGGCCAGACGACGAGAAGGGCGGCGCGCTCTCTACCGTCCTTCTCACTGGACTGATGTACACCTTCACCATTGGAGGAGCATACGGGATAGAGGAGTCGGTGATGGGGGGTGGCCCTTTTCTCACCATCCTGTCGATTGTGCTCATTCCCCTTTTAGTGGCGCTGCCGACGGCGCTGGTGGTGGCGGAGTTGGCCTCCGCGATCCCCTCCAACGCGGGGTTTCTGATGTGGGTGAAGGTGCCTTCCCACCGCGTGTGGTATCTCACGCTGTCGATTCTGAGTCTGTTTCTGATCTTCACCGACAACGCGCTTTATCCCGTGCTCTTCTCCGAGTACACCTGCTCCGTCTTTACGTGCTCCCGCGCCACCACCGTCGGCCTCCACCTCTTTATTCTACTGGTGACCTTCATTCTAAACCTCATGGGCATTGAGATCGTCGGCGTCACCAGTGTCGTGCTCACCGTCATCACCGTCTCCCCCTTCGTCCTCCTCTTCCTCCTTCACTTCTTTCGCACCGGCCTCTATCTGAACTGGGAGGGACTGGCGACGGTGCCGGCGGCGGTGAAGTGGTCCTCCTTCATCGCCACCGCCTCGTGGAACCTCTCTGGGCTGGAGCAGGCGGGGGCCGTCGCGGAGGAGGTGCGGCAGCCGCAGCGCGCCATCCCCCGCGCCCTCATCGCGCTGCTCGGGCTGGCGGTGGTCACCTACACCCCTCCCGTCCTCACCGGCGTTAGCGCGACGGCGGGGCCGCTCGACCTCAGTGCCTGGCGGACGGGGTTTTGGACGGAGGTGGCGCTGGCGGTGGGGGGCAAAGGACTGCAGTGGATCATGATGTTTGGGGGGATGGTGTCTGCCTTTGGGCTCACCCTCTCCGCGCTGTGCACGACCTCGCACATCATCGCCGGGATGGCGCTGACGGAGGCGATCCCTGGCAAGCTGGGGGAGTATCTGGGCTACCGCCGCGGCCTCACCCACCCCTACACCATCACCATCAACACGCTGCTGACCGCCGTGTTCTCCACCTGCCTCGACTTTGAGCCCCTCGTCATGCTGGATCAGGTCCTCTACAGTATTCGCATTGTGAGCATTTTTGTCGCGTTTTTTAGGATCCGACAGCTCTACCCGAACCTCCGGCGTCCTTTCACGGTCCCGATCCCCTCTGCCCTCTGGCGCACCCTCTTCTTTAGCTTCACCATCGTCCTCAATGTCGCCTTCATTGGCATCTTTTTGTTCTACGACTGGTTCACCTTTCTGTTCTGCACGGTGCTGATTCTGGTGAGTGGATCGGTGTCGTATTACTATTGTCAATACGTCCGTGAGGCCGACTTTCTAGGCCGCATTGTGACCGTAGAGGTGGCGGAGCCCGAGGAGGAGGAGGCGGAGGATCTGGAGGAGTGGAGCCTGCATAGCTCTCCTCGTCGCCGCAGAGAGGAGAACAACGACGACGACGACGATGATGACTGCGGAAAGAAACATAAAAACTTGGAGCCTTGAGGTAAACATTATTCTCTCTTTTTCAAAAAAATTACAAAAAAAAAAGAGTAATTTTTTTTTTTAATTATATTATTGTATTTACTCGGTGCACTACTACGTGCCACTGGTGTAGACGATTTGCGTTCTCACATAAAATATATTTTATTTTTGCTGTTGTTTTTTTGTTTATGTAGTAACAACAGTTCTACAGAAGACGTCAACTTCCTTTCCGATAACTACTCTACTACCATTCTTTCCCTTCTCTATTTACACAAAGAAGAAAGGAAACCACCACCTCACACATGCAGAAACAGTGTCTCTGCCACCCCTGCGCCCTCCGCATGGCAACCCTCTTCCACAAGGATCCCCCAAAGAATCTGGAGACCCTCCGTGGAGAGGGCGCCACCGCCGTCGGCACGGCGCCTTTGATCGATGACACGCACCACACCTACTACCGCATTATCTATGAGACCGCGGAGAGCGCGAGGCGGTACGAGGAGGGCCGACAAGCCCCGCTGGTGAGCTCTGCGGATAAAGAAGAAGAGGAAGAGGAAAAGGAGGGGGATAAAAAGAAGGATCTCAAGCATAACGTCTCTGGGAAGGAGTACTACAAGGAACGACGAGAGTATTTTCAGAACAACCGGGCGGAGCGGATTAATAATAGCACCGTCGCGAGCCTCAGCGGATGGCCCACCGGGGCGGGGGAGTGCCGTCACGCGGTGTCGCACCTCTGCGTCGCCTGCTACGGCCTTTATCAGTTCCTCGACCACATCCACGTCCCCCGCACCGCGGCCTTGGTCCGCACGAGCCGCTTCCTTGACTCCCAGTCCGTCTCCATCAACGTCAATGTCAGCCGCTCCTTCACCTTTACCTGGCTCGCGGCGGCGATGTATTACTACGACGGGGAGAGCCCGCTAGGGGAGGGGGTGCGGTCGCTGCCGCCGGGGTCGATGGTGGTGCCCGAGGAGCACAGCAGCTTCAAGGACCCGTACATGTGGGAGCTGCGGACCCGCGTCCTGCAGTACCTCAATGTCCATCACAATGAACTAGTAAAGAAGGGCACCACCCCAGCGGAGGGCGACAAACCCCGCGACCACCGCTTTGGGGGCCTCGCCTATTATTTCTCCACCATCGAACACATCATGAAGGAAAGAGAAGAGAAGCAGAAACGCAACGAGGACGGGGAGCCGCCGCTGAAACAGGCAAAGACGGAGGCCGGCCCCGCCGCTGTTCCTATCCCTCATGCGCTCTCCTACAACCCCAACGCTGAGAGCATCACGGTGGACCTCTACTGCCGCTACACCCCGTCGGAGGCGCTGGTCGATACACACACTGTCCCCGCTAGCTACTGCTCCAACAAGCCCGGCGTGGTGCTGACGTTCGGCGTCATCGCGGAGTACGCCCTGCCTTTTTTGAAGGAGACGAAAGTCTACGGCATGGACGCCGCGCGGCCCGCCGAGGAAAAGGAGGAGGCCGCCCTCGTGCAGTGTGTTGTCGAGCACGCCAATATTTATCTCATCGGGAACTACTGTAAGCGGATGCGGTATCTCTCGCAGTCGCCGTGGTTCACCAACGGGGAGCGCATCGGGACCTACTCCCTGCAAGAGGTGATCGCGAATCCCATCCTTCCCTTCTTCTTCCCAGAAGGCGTCACCCCTCTCCCCCCGGCGGCCTACGCCGACCAGTTCGCGAGCGCGAGGGCGAGGGGGATAGCGGAGGAGGAGATCATCCGTACTGTCGCGCGGCGGTGCCTCGGGCGACTCCCCGGGGGACAGGCCTCCGCGTGGCAGACGGTGGACCCTGCTCTCATCGCCTACCAGCGGGTGTTTGGGTACGGGCGGTACAAATTCCACAGCGCGGGGAGAGAGGACGTCGATGTCCGCATGCTCGGCACCGGCCGCCCTTTTGTGCTCGAGATTGTCTCCCCGTCGAAGGAGACCTTCACCCCGGCGGACCTCCAGCGACTGCAGGAGGCGGTGAACGTGAGCGAGAGTGGCAGTGTCGAGGTACAGTCGCTGCGGCCGACCGACTCCCTCGTCACCGTCCGCCTGGCCCGGCACTCCGAGAGTAAGATCAAGCGGTACCGCGCGGTGGTGTGGTGCAGCCGTGCCATCCCCGTCCCCCAGGAAGACCCCCTCTTCCTCGCCGCCAACAACATCAAAGACCTTTTGGTGGAGCAAAAGACACCGCTGCGGGTGCTGCACCGTCGCTCCCTCCACGACAGGCCCCGCCTCATCCACCGCCTCGAGCTCACCCCCATCAACGCGCATTGGTTTATCATGGAGGTGGAGACGCAGGCGGGGACGTATGTGAAGGAGTTTGTGCATGGGGATATGGGCAGGACGGTGCCGAACCTGGGGACACTGCTGAACGGCGTGACGGATATTATTCAGCTGGATGTGGTGGACATGGCGATGCAGGACTTGGAGTGAAAATACTACAACTATATCATTAATACTTTTTTCTACATACCTACCTATGCGCATTTATGGAGATGACACTTTTCTCTTTTTTATTTTATTACTCTCGCTGAAAATATCACTTGGAGAATTAAAAATCCTTCCCCCTTCCTTCCTTTATTCTTTTCACATTTTAGCAATTAGGGCATTCTTTTCTATTTACCACTAAAAAAAACTAATTAATTAATTAAAAACCACCACCACTACTACTATTACTATTACTATTACCATTATAAA
>AUXL01000299.1:0-12600 GCA_000482185.1 Angomonas desouzai | reverse complement strand
GGTGACCGCTAGTCCGGGCGCGCAGGCGCTCTGTGTCGCCGGGAGGAGGCCGTCCCTTGGGCCGTACCGGGGGAAGTGAGTGCCCCCTCTCGTTCGCCTGTCCTACCTGTGTTCCTATAGGAGGGGCCGGTGGGGTTCCTCCTAGTTTGCCATTTGGTACCCCTAACGCCCGGGTCACTGGGGCCTCTTCCTTAGAGCCCACGGCTAGGCTGTGGGTGGAGGGGCGGCTAGCGCTTCCCTCGGGCCTCGGGCTTTTTCGGTTCCCTTTTGGGGCGAGGCCGGCGCGGTTGCCGGGGCGCTGGGGAGGTCGTTAGGGTCCCGGTGGGGTTGTCCCCCTTTTTTTACCCCTTGCGCGGCCCGCATTCGGCCGCCGAGGGGAGGGCGTGCCCCCATCATCCCCCGGCGCCGGGGTGGGTGGGCTGCTCCCCCAAGGGCCCATTCGGCATTCGAGCGGCTTGATTTTTGGCTCTCAGAAATAATAAGTCAAATTCTATTTCAGATTTGACACAATAACGGCGGCAAATAGGTTTACTTCAGCAGTTTTTTCGGGACGCATTTCCTTTTAACGTAATATTGCTGAGAAACAAGTCTTGACGGTCGAAAGCGAAGAGCTGTCACGATAATTTTTAGGTTTTTGGGCTGCCGGTGGATATTCGACGTGTGGAGTTCAGATGGATAACGTTTTGTTTCTTCGAATGAGGGATTGGAAAGAGATTTTATTTTATTTTTAACAATATTGATGGTGTTAATCAAATTGTTTAAAAAGGCTTTCAGGCTGTCACCCTATACCCCCTATTTCAACGAAGGTATGTTAAGTCCGTGGATGTGAATAATATTGCAGTTTTCACACGAAGATAACCAGAACCCAAATTTTTCTCAAACATTTCTGACATCGTAAGGAAATGCTGAATTGGAAAGCGACCAGTATTTCTTTCCAGTACACTCAGTTCCCAGTGACCTCTTTAATGCCAGTTTCGGTTTCTCTCGGGTGCGGCCTCACTAATATGTTCGCTGTTGCAAATTTCAGTTGCGGGCCACCTCCAAATGCCCCCTTTCCTTTATTGGTTTTAAAAGATCCTCTACCGTAGACTGTGCTTCAGTTGCAATTAGCGTTCCCATCCGGAATGCAAATCGTAAATCGATAGAGTCAGATGGAGACGCGTATGATTTTCTTTGTGGAGGTGAGGAACACTGCACGTCTGAGACATAAGCGAATGAATGTCGTAACAGAGCTACATCTGTAACAAGTAGCAATAATATTTAAAGATTCACTTCAATAAAGGTCTTTTTGTCATTATTGCATTCGTATTAATTGCACTTTCCCGGATGAACTGATGGAATTCACCGCAGTGTTGACTATTTCAAAAAATAAAAAATTAAAGTAAAAAAAAAAAAACAATAGCGAAAAGCGGTGAGCCCTGCTGTTAATTTCGAAAACACCGACAATTATTTTGAAGAAAATAAATATCTCTTTCATCCGACCTGAATAATTGAATTATCAACAGTATTTGCAGCAATCGTGCTCAAATTTAGAGTAACTGAGAAAGTTAATTTTTTATCACACCCATTTAATCCGTTGTGTCACTGTTGTCAATATTATACACGCTTCCCAGGTGTGCCGTAGAATATACGATTTCTCGCTTTTGGAGTTTACAGTCTCAATCACAACACCATTGTTACCCCCCTTTTTGCTTAGCATTTTTTCTCTTCCTTTCTGTAATGTTATTATTTTTACAATTTAAGCAAAAAGCGAGATTTTCATGAAATATAGTTGTAACAAAAGCATCGACATAATAATTTGCTGATTTTGCCAACCGTTCATCGTCTTCAATGTCTTCATTGTTATTGTTCGAATTGTTTTCCACCTTCCCACATATTTCACTGCTTATTTCAATTTTTCCTTTTATTTTTTGAACACTCTTCGGACAACATAACCTAATAATGATAATTTGTTGGAGCGTCACTGGTACTGCATTGTGTTTTGCTTGGTGGCTCACGGGGTGCTTTTTATTTCTGTATTTCTGCTCCGAGCTGAAAAAATTCAGAAGCGCGACTTTGATGCTCATTTGTGTTCACCGTCTTATTCTGCCTTTCTTTTACTAAATTAAATTGTTTAGAGAAAACAAAATTTAATACTGGATAAACTGGAATTCCTTTTGGATTTTTAGGTGCTCTGCGTATTTTTATTTTTTCTGGGACCTGGATGAATAGGGATTCTTTCTTTTCCCTCGCCTTCTGTGTTTCTTAAACGCACGCGCACACCTCTAAACCGCGTTTCTGTCCTTGAACTTCGTCATTTTTTTTTTGAATTTTTTTTTCTTTTTTTGCTTATTTGCTGCATTTTATTTTTCTCCGCCTTAATGACCTACTTTCCCCCCTTTTTTCTTTTAAACAATAATAAAAAATAATTAAAACTACCGATATTGCTCCAAGAATACAATTAAACTTTGGTCCGGTAAAGCAGAACCAGAGTTTTGTTAAAAACACCAATATAGGTCAAATAGTCATAGTCACCATGGACGACGACACAGAGAACTTCTTGAAGTTTATATTGAAAAATTCTTCCCAATGGAAGAGAAAAGAAGTCTTATGCTCTAACGTGGTGAACGTGTTTAGTGAGGATGGCGTCGGTTCGTCTGGACACAGCTGCAGCAGCAGTGGTGTTTCGGAGCCTGTCCACTATAGTCTCGAGCTGTCGAGTTCAACACCAAAGGTTGAGGGAACCCATGACAATAAAATAGTTTCTTCTCTGACACGCATCAGCAATTCAGTGCCTTGCATTATATCAAGTGCGTTAGACTGCAGCGATAATATCAATAATCATAATAATAATCATAATAATAATAATAGCAAAGCGTCCCCTCGAGGAGCATTTACTAGTGACAATAACAATAATTACGCACACACTAATCAAAATAAAATAGAATTTGCCGACCCATTAGAAATAACACCGGGGGCACCACTGATTTTCATTAATATTGCATTTATTGCCCCAATTTCAATCCGCTCTTCTCGGAATGAGGACAACAAGAAAAACCCAATTTCTGACGATAAATATAATTTGAAATCTAGCCGAGCTGTTTTTTTTGTGGATTGCACATTTTGTAAGATTCCCCTCTTCAAGGAGGTAGAATTTTTCACTTCTGGTAAAGATATCCCACAACGAGGATTTTTTCAGACAACCGCTAATCGTCGATATCAGAGGGACTGTGGCGGTGACTGGGAAAAGGTAGATTCGGCATTTCATGACGATTTTTACGATTTAATATCGGACAAGGAATATTACCCCAACGAACGACCCAATCATGGGACTCCGTCGCTTTCCGCTTTCAAAATCATGGATGACGCGGAAGCATTTTGCCTTGGATGTGATTTTGGCTGTGGATCGGCAGGTATAGGCGTTTGGACAGCGGAGCGATCGTCACTTCGGTTAAAAGATTGCAGTTGTATAGGTCGGGACGTATTTTGGGCCGCGTTTCTTCTTCATGATTCCTCAAAATTGGTAGCATCTCATTGCACTATTGATACTGTTATGGGCTGTGGTGTCGTGGCTCATCATCAAAGTGCGATTCAAATGAGTGAATGTTTAATTCGAAATTGTGGCGTGTCTGGCTTGTTAGCGTTATGTGAGGCGGAGGTTAAATTTTATAATTGCACCGTCGAATATTCCTTTAGCGGAATTAATATGACTATTTCCTGTCGGAGTAAAGTGGAGTTGCACCAGTGTGATGTGTCGACCCGAGTTCCTGTCGGTGTGAGTGGATCCGCACACAGCATGGCAAACGGAAATTTTGGCTTAACGGCGAGCGCCATAAATAGTGACGGTAATGTTGTTCTTTCCCCTGCTGCGCGTGCCGCCGCCGCCTCTCAAAATAGCAATAATAATAATAATAGTAATAATATTTATAATATTAATCAAAATAATAATAATATGATGAATAACATTAATGTTGAAACTTCTTTAGAACAAATGATGCATCGAGACTTATTTATCGAATTTGCGGACAAATATCTTAGTGCGTCGAAAATGGAAGCGGTATTTCCTTCCATCGAAAGCACCAATAATCAGAGCCTTATCGCGGCCGACCATTCCTCCCTTGTATGTGAAGAATGCGAATTTCACTCCAAAACTTTAGATGAAATTATTCAGAACGAAGTTGAACACGGGCATCGTGCGCCCACTGTGATCCCTAATTCCCCCATCATGTCTGCCCTTATGAATTCCCGACATAGTCTCAAAAGCCCGATCGGTACTTCGAACCCCGGAATTGGATTTCTCAGTGATTCCGCCCTCCCCGCCTCTCTCGCCGGTACCGCGGTCCTCCTCGGACGCACATACCATCCACAGTTGGAAGAACTCACCATACGGCTGTACGCTTGCTACTACACGGTACGGCGATGTTGGGCTGAATTTATCCTCCACGAACGGGCGCTTTTTATAAAATCTACTCAAGGAGATGGTACTATAAATTTAATTAGCTGTTTGAACGACACGATAGCCAAGGCTCTCTTAGAAAAAACCAAAAATGTCTTGGCAAACAGCCATGTGGCGGCGACTCACACAGGAAGCTCCAGCAACCGCTCATCCTTCGATACCTCTAGCAGCAAACATTTTTCTTCAGAACGGAGAGAAATCACCCCTGTTGAATTATGGAGCTGTGAGCATTGGTACACTTCATTAAAGCGAGAACTCGATGAACGCCATCATTCCCCACCGCGCCGCGCCGACAGTCACGATGAGGGATCTGGGAGTGGTGATGACAGGGACAGCATGAATAACGGCAGCACAAATGAAAGTAATAATACCGCCATTTGCGATGTGAAGCAAAGTGCGTTGGAGAATGCCAGTTATTTCGGTGTGGTGGCGGGTGCTCATCCGGTACTACTCCGGGGTAATTATTTTATTGTCGCCCGGGACGCCGCTTCCCTTTCTCTGCACCGCAACATTTTTTATTTGCGCAGTCGTCCACCGCCCAAGTCCGCCCTCATACGAGCCAACAAGAACGGGGAGGACGGGGAACCGGAGGAACTATTAGTCGCGGACCCCATCCAGCTCCGCAGCGGGGACTACGGCATGACCACCACCGTGGAGGACATCAACGCCCCTGCGACCGATGAGGAATCTAGTGTGTTTGAAGATTTAGTAAAATATATGAATCCTGAATTAGAGTTGTTTTATGTCCACCACTCCCGTCAAACTCAAAATGCCAAATTTTTCCATCATATGCAGGTGATCAACCGCATGTTCTTTCTTCCGTTGAGCGAGGATGTCGGATACGCCTCCGCGGCCGTCTTTGTCGATTTTTCTCTCTTCCGTTCCCTTCCAAGACACCTCTGCTCCGTTCTCGGCCTCATCCCCTCCATGTCCCTGGAGGTGAAGCACTCCCCCTCCTTCCTCGACGAGGAGCGCGCCAGTTTGGCCAGCGTCAGTGGGAGTGACCACGACGGCGGAGGTCAAACCCTGGAGCTGGCGGTGCAGGAGTTCCGCCGGGTGGTGCGCCACACTTTGACAGCATGGATCAACTTCCGCTCTGCACGCTCGAGTCCACCAACAACATTCTACGCTACGAGGCCCCGCTGCATCGGGTGGGGGACCGACGGGAGAGGAGTATGACGATACCCTTGGAGGACGACAACTCGTGTCACAGCAGCGTCCTCGGGGACCAAAGCATGACGGACGGGGGCGTCGTTTCAAAAGGGTCGAGCCCGGTGGGTAACTCCTGGGGTCTGGTGGTGCTGAGCCCTTCTAGTATCCCCAAGTGCCCGGCGGTGCTCTCTCTCGCCAACACCCCTCTGCGAGCGTTCCTGCAGACCGCGGATGAGGCCGCCGTGCGGTTGGAGAATGACTGGCGCCGCGTCAGCCTGATTGACGAGACCGGGGCCCTTGTGGCCGGGACGGAGTCGGCGCAGGAGGCGAAGGGCAATTTGGGTAATGTGTTTCTTCACGTACAGGAGCCCGCCCGCCGTCTGGCGCACCTTTGGACGCAGCAGGTCTGCACGCACCTGGACGAGTTTGCCGCCGGTGCCGCCTTGAGTCTCTTCAAGCTCTACGAGTACTGCACCCCCCTCCCTCTTCCCCAGTTTCCCGACGGGCGCGGTGTTCTCACCCCCAGCCAACCGGGCTCCCCTATCTTTGACCGCTCCCCCCAAGGCGTCCCCCCTGAGGTGCTGCTCGCCCTCGAGGACCTCCCTCCCAACCAGCGGGACGCCTTCCTCGGGCGGGCGGACAGCGTCAATCTCATGGAGTACTCCACCAGCTCCTCCTCCTCCTCTTCCATGTCGACGATACTAAGCAGCCTGGGGTCGGGGAGCGCGGTGGAGGACTGCGACGTCGCCGTGCGGAGCCACCGCCGGAAGTACTCCGTTACCTCCCCCATGAGTCATGAGCGCTCCCGCCGCCGCTCTCAGCATCCCTCCGTGGCGGAAGGCAACGCGAACGCCCCTATATCGCTGGCAGCGAAAGGAAGCAGGGAAAGCAGGGAGGACGGCGCGGCGGTGGTGGCGGAGGCAAGACAGGTCTCCGCCGGCCCCACCTTCAGCAGCAGTGATTGCCTGAGCCCTTTTGATCTCAATGAAGACAAGAGCAGCCGCCACGACGATGCAAAGGCGGAGGACGCACCAGAACCGATCCCCAGAAAGAGAGCCTCTTCGTCTCCAGCGTATACCGCCCTCACCTTGGTGGACCCCGAGGACGCCTCCCACAACAAGACGGTCGGGGACGGCACGGAGAATAACTTGATACTGCTGAGCACCAATAAGTCCGAAAAGAAGGGATCGAAGGAGGAGGAGGTCGACAAGGGAGGCTCGCCGCCCCCTGAGGCTTCCCCCGGCAGCGCCGGCAGCTCCACCACCAGCAGCTCCTCCTCGGACGGGGGAAGTATCGCCATTGATGACATTCTAACGCTCGTCCAACAGCAACACCTGCGGGAGCAAAGCCAGCAGACCGGACAGGGGACTGCAAACGGGTCAGAGACTCAAAGAGGAGAGAAACCACCCGCGTTGACGGCATTCGTAGTAGCGGAGGAAACAAAAGAAGAGAAGACCGCCGTTCCTATCTCTCCCGACGATCACCATGCCGATGAAGATGACGACGACGACGACGACGACGGCAATGACGATACCGCTAACGTGTTTAACTTGCTAAAGGGCTTCATCAAAGGCGAACAGACGGGCGGAATGGACGACACGTTTAACAAATCCGACAAGGTGTCTTTTCTGGAGAGTGTGAAACTCAATTTTAACCGCGACCCAGCCCCCAACAGCGCTGACGTGAATACCAACAGTACCGGCGCCAATCCACCACCGCCACACCAAGAGCCAGTGAAGGAGGAAAAGGAAGCAGAAAAGTCAGACACGGTGGAACCGCTGCCGCCCAGCCTCAGCGTGGAGGTGGAGAAGGAGGCAGGGTCGCCCACCTTTGCGACCCCTCTTCCCGCCGTCGTCCCCGGCCACTCTAACATATACAACAGCATCAAGGAGAGCAGTCTGGGCAGCAAATCGCAGTCCCTCGCTGCCATGAAAGGCACCGTACAGTACGTCCTACACACTCCGCCCAGCGTGGGTTCCTATATCCATCAGCACAGTTACCTCAGCAGCGAGGTCTCCTCCCCTAACGAGACCTCCTCCGCCACCAACCCCTCGCGCGGCGAGAACAGCACCCCTATTCCCCCCTTGACCGACAAGAGCACCAGTCAGAATGATCACACCGCCCCCAGCAGCCACTCCAACACCGATAACAGCGCCCACCAACCCGAAAAGGCGGTCCACGCGAATTCCGTTTCCGCTCCCTTTTCCTCCCCTCTGCGGGATGGCACCACCGCCGATTTCATGTTTGACACCCAATCAGATAAAAAGAACAGTTGCAACGACGGCGACGCGAGCTCTGGTCTACTCGTCACCTCAGCGGAACTAATCTCCAACGAATTACGCAGCTCCGAGTTGAGTTATGTCACCGACATCCAGGAGTTCCTCCAGAAGAAGGAGGACGGTAAGGCAGACAACGATAAAAAACTTATGATTTCCTCCTCCGGTCTTCTCGCCAATCAGATCCACAGCTCTGAGTTGGCCAACGTGACCAACATTCCCCTGATTTTGCAGAAGCACAACAACGATGACGATCCAAACGACAACAACAATAACAACGGCAACGACAACAGTGGTTATCCCCTTTCCGACTGCACCAGTAGCAAATACAGTCAGATCCAATACAACTCCAAGAACAACCGTGAGAATAAACATAACGTCAGCCAAAATGACAATGACAAACGGGAAGAGGAGGACGAAGAGGATGATGATAGCCGCCGTAACACGCACCTCTCGAGTGACACCCTCCGCTCCGCCGTCACAGCGGCGAGCAGCCTCAGCAGCAACCACACGACCCCCGAGTCCGCCGGCCTACCTAACCCAGAGTATAGAGAACACGGTGAAAAGGAACAGGAGGAGGACAGCGACGACGACGGCCCACTTTCTGCCGACCGACATAACGCGCACCCCCTCCGCAGCGATTCCATTAACGAAAAGATTAAAGGAAAAGGCGATGGAAAGGAGGGAGACGGCAAACATCAGCCCAGCCGCGGCATGTTCCAGCTGGTGAAGTCATTTGATAACAACGGAAGCAGCATCTACCAGCGAAACCACCGCAACAGCATGTTTGGGATGGAGGAGAGCACCGCCGGACCGGCCATCAACAGCACCACAAACCTCTACAAAAACGCGAGTCACACGAACAACAGCAGCAACACCACCTCCCACGACATCGCCGTCCGCCAAGCCTCCAGCGGCCCCAATCACCCCGTCGAGAATGTCCGCAACAGCGACACCGATGTCCTTGCCACCGCCGGCAGCAGTCACACCAACCCGCCCCCCGCGGCTGATGTGGACGAGTACGAGGCCCTCCCACCCATGATGAAATTCCTCATGACGGTGATGGAGGAGGAGAAACGGCGCAGCAGCAACACAGCGCTGACCCCGATCCCCCCTCACGTGGTGAAGGTGACGGAGGTAAAGGAGGAAAAGAAGATCCACCCGCTCAACGAAGGGGACCTGACGGTCAAGGAGGCGACGGCGGAACCCGTCATCAGCACCCCCCTCACCCCTGACGATGTAAGAGAGAAGTTCCCTTCCACCAGTGTCAAGGTCGGAGATAAAAAGGCCGAAGAGGACCAGGAGGAAGAGGAGGAGTATGAAGAAGTGGAAGTGGTGGAGGAAATCGAGGAGGAAACCGACGAGGAGTCCATAGAGGAGGTAGAGGAGGAAGTGGAAGAGGAAGAGGAAGACGAAGAGGACGTGAGCTATTACAGGGGCAGTCTCAGCGCCCACTGTATCCCCACCGCCGTACACCACCACAGCAACAGTGATGTCAACAACCGTAACAGTGGAAGTGACAATGCCAATTTGGGTAACAACACCAATAACAACAACTCCATGTTTCTGAATCTAAGCCCCGTCGAGGTTGCCCTTCAAAACCTTTCTAGAAGGAAAAGCGGTAACAGTGAGGTGGAAAAAACAGAAGACCAGACCGGCTTGGAGGTGCCCCCCGCGAAGAAAGAAGGTAATGGAGAAGAGAAGAAGGAAAAGGTAGTCACAAAAGGAAACGATGACAGAACGATGAAAACCGTCTTGGACATTGACACGATCAACTCTCTCAGTCTTACCAACACCTTCAACAACAAGAGCCAAAACAACGGGAACAGTATTAACGACTCGATTAGTAATATTGTGGAGAATTTCAACGCCGGGAAATCAAACGTGGAGAAGAAAAAAGAAAATGAAGAGGAGAAGGAACGGAAAACACGCGAAAAGAAAAAGAAGAAGGTGGAGCTCCCTCCCGCGAGCGAAGAGACCAACGAAAAGGATAATAAAGCGGTAAAGTCGGAAGTAGAGATTCTGGCGGAGTCGTTGAAGCAATATGAAGAGGAAGCCGTTCTACGCGCGGCCTCAGCCCTGCAAGCGGTGGAGGCGGTGAGAATACTGAAGCAATTAGAGCAGATAAAAAAGAGCAACATTGCCTCTTCCTCTAGGGTACAATCGCCAGAGGAGGGCACAAGCAAGACCACGTCCACCGCCACCACCACCACCTACCCGTCCTTCTCCTCCTACGATAACCCCAACCGCCAGAGCAGCGGTAGTAGAGAGGAGGGGAAGCCGGCTACGGTCGATTCCCGCGAGGTCCTGAGTGGGGGGAATAGCATCAAGGAGAACACCAGCAGTCATCATCACCATCACCATCACCATAATAACAGCCTGTCGAACCACAGTAACAGCAACAGTGGCAGCCAGCGAGGAGACCCCCGGAGAGGACAAAATCGACAAGGCGAGTCGGAGCCCTATAGCACCCCTCTTGGTACCCCCATCCTCACCGGCGTGGGGAAGAGGCGGCACGCCATCACCAGACGGTCTTCCCCTCCAACACCGCGAAGCACATGCCCTCCCCTGTGAGGGATGCCACGGCGCTGGAGGAGGAGGGCGAGTCCCACCCCGTCACCCCGGAGGGTCTACCGAGGCAGCTGGTGACGGTGCACCCCACCCACCTCCCCAGGCAAAAGCGAGAGCGACGGGGGGAGCGAGGTGGGGATGATCCACAGCGATGACTACACCAAGAACAGCCGCAGTTCGACACAGAGGGGAGAGGTGGCGGTGAACTTGGCCGAGGAACTCGAGGAGGAGAGCCAACCCCATGAGGTGAAAAAGAACACCAAGGATGTGGCGGTGTCTGCCGCCCTCCCGACGTACGCCTCCACCGACCTGACCCCCCCGCCGGTGCCGGACTACCCCGACGGTGACGCGGAGAATGAGGAAGACGCCGACCAGCACATTATCCACTCCATCGTCACCCCTTTGAAGCCGCTCCCGCCGTCCACCCCCACCGGCACCTTCCGCCGCGCCACCAACAATAGCAGCCATCACCACCACCACGACTACAACGACGGGAGTTACTACCCCAACAGCAACTACGGCGCCGGCAGCGTGAACCCACCCCCCTCGGCCGGGTTTCACCCCACCGGCTCCCCTCTCTTCTACCCTGTGAGCCGCCCGAGTATCGTCAGCAGCGCCCCCTCCCAGGAGGTGCCCGTGCAGGACACGGTGATGGACACGTACTGGCGGGAGATGATCACTACCCTCGCCTCCCCTCCCCCCCAGTCGCCATCGCAGTCCCCCCGCCCCTACAGCGCAGAGGGCAGAGCGGCCACCACCCCGCCCCCCTCCGCCCACGGCCGCTCCCCCACCTCCCGCTACGAGTCCTCCTTCTCGCTTCTCTCGACGTTTCACCCCGCTGGCCAGCGCGGGAGCACGCACCCCGGCAGTCCGCTGCGCCCCGCCTCCGCCCACCCCTACGGACCGGAGGACACCGCCCCCCTCTACGGCTCCCCCGCGCGGGAGGGCCTGGGGGCGACGGCCCCACCCCTCGAGACCCCCTACTCCATGCTACTGACCGTGGAGGCGCGCCGCCGCAAGCGGGGCCACCCCCGCCCCCAGGCCGCCCCTCCCTCCCCCTACGAGTCCGAGCCCGAGGAGGAGGAGACGTTCTGGGATGTGCGGCCCGGCAGTGTGGGTCGCGGCCTGCCGCCCTCCCGCCCTTCTCCTCCCCCGAGCGAGTCCCCGACGGCCCCCTACACGGCCCCCGCCCGCCCCTCCAAGCCCCGCCCCCCCTCCCGCGGCAAGCTCACCCCCGCCGCCCAGGAGCGCCAGGTCGACCGACTCTACCGCCAGCCCTTGCAGGACTACGAGGAGCGACGCCGCCGCCGCTACCTCCAGCCGCCCTCCTCCACCCACCGCCGCCCCTCCCGTCAGCGACAGCCCCCCCGAGCGCCATCCGCCAGTACAACGACCTCTGTCACGCCCTCTCCCTCGAGGCCCCCAGCCAGGACCGCCAGCACCCCACCGACTACTACGCCAACCCCAGCCCCCCCCGCCCCTCCCGGCCCCACGCGTCTATCACCGGCCACTCCGCCTCGGGGGAGCACTCCCGGCCGAGCCTCAACCCCGCCCTCTCCTCCTCCTCCCTCCTCGGCGCCCTCCCTGCCGCCCACCGTCAGAGCAACCACAGCAATCATCATAACACTACGAACACGAGGAAGAGCAGGGATCTGACGACGAGGGAGCTGGCGAAGCTGGCCAGTGGGGGTCTGCAGTCCATCGTGGGGGAGAGGGAGAAACGGAAGGAGCGAAGGGCACTGCACTAGTCTTCTTGTTCTTATTGGGAACTGTAGAAATAAATAATAATAAATAAATAATAAATAATAAAAAGTAGAGAACGTTATCACTCCTTTATTCTTTTGGATAACATAATATAATATCATTAAGGAAAATAAAATCAAAATAAAATTAAATATAATTATAGTGTATTTTTTTGTTTTCTTTTAACTCTTTTTTATTATGTTCTTCACTAAGTGTCCTTTTATTTTTCGTTTTCACCTTTTTTTTTTTCACCCCTAGTTTTTCATATTTTTGATAACAGTTCCTATTACCTCTTATCACATTAATTCTCTTATTTCTCTTTTTTTTTTAAAAAATTTTCTTTACCTATACTAAAAGAAAATAATTATAATAATATTTATACCAAATATAATAATAATAATGAAATATTAAAATAATAATAAT
>AUXL01000298.1:0-12604 GCA_000482185.1 Angomonas desouzai | reverse complement strand
TGGTGGAAGAAGGGGTTCGTTTGGAACATCAATTGTTTTGCCAGAATAGGACTCTGGGCGACTTGCCCTTGTCGCAAATGGAGAAGTTGTCGGAAATGCTTCTCAAATGCAAAAATGAGCTTCCCCGCGTCAGACGGGCCCTTTCCGTCAATCCACCCGCTGGCCCTGGTACCCCTTACAGCGGTGCCCACGCTCAGCGGTTACATCAGGGGAGAGTGGCGGACATGGCTTTTAAAAATATCTTGGCCGATAATGATAAACTTCGTACTGAAGTGTCTCAGTTGTCTAGGAAAGTTACTGAATTAGAAAAGGCAAAAGAAGTACCACCGTCATTAGATAAGGCTCCCCTTTTAGACGTCATGGTAGCATCGTTCGAGAAGAAAAAGTTAAACCTTGTGGAAAAAGTGGTTAAAGTCTTTGGTAAGCGTCTTGTGAGTGTAGACAATGACACTCTAGTTCTTCAATCACCGGATGGATCTGAAAAAGAGGTCATTTCCCTCAATGAAGAGGCTTTGCCTGCCGTTGCTGATACTGAAAAGAGTGCGGAAGCCCCTCCAACTTTGGAGTTGGAGCGACAAAGCCCTAATACCCCACTTCCCTCACTTCCCAATAGTGATTTGGATGAGGATGATAATGATGATAAGGATAATGTCAAGGAGGAGTCAGCATTACAACCTTCTTAATGTTTCAAGTTCGGCACATGTGTTGCGAAGTTTCACTTCTATAGAAGCTAAAGGTCAGTTTTATCCAGTGCGCTTTTTTATTTTTTATTATTTACTTGTAATCCTGTTCTTTTATTGTTATTATTATTACTACAAATTTCTTCTTTTCATTTTACCCCCTTTATTAGAATTTTTTTTTTTCTGAAATCCTTTTCTCCCCACTTCATATGCGAGTGGTTATAGTGGGGGCGGGACTTTCGGGGCTAACCCTGGCTTCCTTTCTGAGAAGGCTAAACGTAGATGTTGTCGTATTAGAGCAAACACCATTCTTACAGGCACAGTATATCCCCCCTTACATTTTGTTTGCCAATGCTCTGAGTTGCTACAAGGCGTTTTCAATGGATTCTATATTTATGTCATCCGGTGTGGAACCGGAAGCGTGCTTTGGAATTCTAAATTCCAATCTCCATTGGCTGATGAAAGTTCCAAACAAAAACGTTCGCTTGAGAGCATTAGGAAAGGAAGACGTTATTCCCATTAGTACGGCCCCATTGGCTAATTCAGAGTCCATCGTTTCCCGTCGTTTAGCGGAGCAGGAAAAGATGGAAATGGGCCATGTGCCGTTCCGTACCACTGTTTCTTCCGAGTTTCTTCGCAACGCCCTTCGCCGACACATTCCTGAAATAAAATTTGGTGCCACCGTCGTCGATTTGACCCCGCACGATGGGGTGAAAGGGGGTGTTCACGTGGTGCTGGAAGACGGCACCACCGAGTGGGGCGATGTGGTCGTGGGTGCGGATGGCATGCACAGTGTTGTGAGGAAACTGCTCTATTCCGCCGAGTATGTCGGTCGCAGTAATCGGTCGTTGGGCGCCATGCAAATTGACGGCTTCGTGGACGTCAAACATAACTTAAAGGAGCTAGAATTCCCTGTTGAGATTTGGGGAAAACAAAAAACGGTTTCCTTTGTCCCTCATTTTAAGCACGGTGAGAATAGAATCTCATTTTCGGCCACTATTTCGGGACAGGTGAACGACGTGGTGAATCTCAACGAGGAGTATACTTTGGACGCCTTGAGAGGGGTACTGAAGACGCAGTTCAGCGACATTGGGGGTGAGGTCAGCACGTTGCTGTCCCACGCCACCCTTGCAGTGCCAACGGATGTGTTGGAGGTCCCTGTGATGCCACGGTGGTATAATAAAAGGGCGGTGCTTATCGGAGACGCCGCCCATGGCTCTTTACCGTCCTTTTTACAACAAGATGCGTCGTTGTGCGTAGAGGACGCCGCATTGCTGGCCACCGCCCTCATCGACGTCCCTCTCCTCCGGGACAGCGGATTCGAATATGCCTTTCTTCAATACGAGTCCGTCCGACGGGCGAGGGTGGAACGGTATATCCGACAGTCCAGACGCGCCCGCTCCTTCGCCTTGACGCCGTTCACGCAACTTCGCGACGCGTGCACGTTTCTTACCCCACCCATTCTAGCAAGGGCGTCTCAACGTTGGCTGTCCGGGTGGTCCTACAGCTCTCAAGCATTGGAGGTAGATCCTAAAATTAAAACTGAGATCGCATTTCGGTAGAACGTCTTCCGAAGGTTCGTTCTTTGATCATATCACACAGTTCATATTATCTTTATTTCTGTCTTTCTCCCGATAAACCGGACTACTGTTGCCATTTTCTCTCTTTTTCTTTCCCCCCTTTCTATTGAAATACAAAATGCTCTTTTTTTCTCCCTTCTTCTTCTCTTTCCTTAATGCATATATTAAAGTCCAAGAAAGGATTAAAAAAACTAATAAAAATAAAAAATGGATGAATATCACTATGAGGAAGTAGCACTAAGTGAAATGATTCGGGAGGGGGATAAACTGCTGTTTCCTTGTCCCTGTGGGGATCTTTTTTGAGCTGGCCATGTCTGATTTTTTAAACGGAAAAGATGTTGCCCAATGCCCCACTTGCTCGCTAACCATTAAAGTACTTTTTTCAAAGGAAGAAAAGGAACAGTTTCTTCTCTCTCGAAACGATACCGCCCCCCAAGCGGTTCCCGCTTAATACTTTTTTTTTTTTCTCCAAGTATTATTTGAAGTTAATATTATAACTGAACTTCAGATCTTCATTTCTATTTTTTTTTTTGGTATATATTGTTTTTACTATTGTTTTTCCTTCTAATAAAAAACCCCTACTCTCATTCCCTCTTTAGATACTTCGTTAGACACACTCTATTCCTTTTTTTTTTTATTATCATTCATGTTTCGAAGTTTTGTTTCCTCTTCTCGGAATTCGTTTCTGTTCCTGCGCTGCTTTTCCGCCAGCGCAGACACTCGCGACACCCTGACGAAGCACCTCACCTCCCTGAAGGAGGAGTGCAAAGGTCAAAGCCTGGACCTTGAAGACATGAGAGAATCGGCACGCACGGCTGCACAGCAATTTCAAGATGCAGTTAAAAAGCAGAATGTAGACGACAACCAATTCAAAGGAAAGGTGGCCACTCTTTCCGCCTCGGTGAAGGCGTACAACACACGCCTCTCCAACCTGCAGAATGAGGCGCGCTCTATTCAGTCGGAGATAGATGGCATTATCAAGTTGATGTGGGGCACTGAGGCCCCGCGCAGCGCTGACTTCTCCACCCCCCCTCCCCCTCCTCCCTCGCAGAAAGGAAACGCTTCAGACGATTTCCACGTAGAACCTCCGGAACTGGCCAAAGTTTTGGATCGAGAACCACCGAAGAAAACCCCCACAGTGGAGCAAGTGGAGGCAGAACGCGTCTCGTCGACGGAAAGGCGACCGTCTTCCAATGCTGGTGTGACAGAGGAAATCGAAGTAGAGTCTATCGAAATTGAGGTGGAGCCGGAACCCGAAACCGACCCGGTGGAACAGATGAAGATTACCGATATCACCAGCGAGTTGTACGAAAAGGGAGTTAACTTTTCGGATTGTCTGGATGCCAAGTCGTTACGGCAGCGTTACCGAGACGTGAAGGCGGGCAAAATAGGCCCTGCGGCCAACCACAAACCATCGTCGCCGTACACCGCCCCCTCTTCGTCCTCCCAGCAGCCCGGAGTGGCGCCAAAGTCACCTTCTCAGTACAACCACAGTCAACAGCAGCACTACCAACCTCCTCCCCCCAACACGTCGGCAACCGGTCTCGCCGCCGACCCGTATCCTAACGCGTCCCGGAAGATGGTGGACCCGATGAAATATGTGAGGGAGGTGAAGCAAGAAATTGCGATGGAGAAGGGGATAGACGCCGGTATGGTGGATCTGTGGAGCGGAAAGATAAAATTGGACGACAACAAACGGCTCTACGACTACCCCTCCATTCAAAGTTATCCCATCGAGGTGAGACAGAAGGGAGATATTCCACGATAGGCATGCGACAAGCTTTGTCACTCAACGGACTTCAAGTGGGTTTCTCCCTCGCTTGTTTCTATTACAATTACAAATATTATAATTCATATAATAATTACCATCTAAAACAAATATTGTTGTTCTTTATTGTTTCCCCTGTTGTTGTTAGCTTTACCTTTACTTGCTGTTACCGTGAACCACAGTGCGTTGTCAGATCTTCCCCCTTTCCACCCTTCCCTCTCTCACAATAAGGTGATTGCCATATGCCCGGCTCGTTTTTAGTACAATCCACCCCCCAGCGGCGGATTATTGTGCTTGTCATTCTTTTGCTGCTGTTTATTTTTGTAGGCTCTGTTGGGATTACTGTCTTTGGCTACTTGGAACTCACTCATGGGGACCGGCTGATGAAAAACGAAGGACTTGGACTCGGCATGTTTTCACTCGGGGCCTTCTTTATGACGGCGGCACTTGTTAGCGCTGGGAGTGCGGGGCTGTGGACAATTCCATTGCCTCTTGTCCCCCGTCAATGGACGCCTTGGGGTGTTGGTGTGGTGGTACTGTACGGCGTGGGCTGCACCGCCATACTTCCTACTGCTAGTTTCATGGGGATCGCATTATGTATCGATGTCGTTTCCCTTTTATTGCGGCCCTTTTATGCTTTGAATCCTATTTGGTTCTTTATTCTTGGCGTACTGAAACTTCTAGTCGTCCTTTTATGGGATGCATTTCCTTCGCCTGAGTTTATTACCCTGTGGAGTCTGGCCCCATTTGTTTGTCTGCTATTGTCCCGTGAGATGAACTGGCCGCACCGTAAATATTACAAAGTTTGCCTTTTCTTTGCCCTTTTCTTCTGGTCTCTGGAGACGACAAACCTTTTAAACCAAACACACACCTGCGACAGTTGGCCCCCTTGGTTCAAAAACGTATTTCTTCTCTGTGTCATGTTGGGAGGAGCAGCTGGCTTACTGCAAACTCGTTTCCCACCCTTACCGGAATCATCGTCACCCGGCGATGGACTCTCGGCTCCATTCAGAGCTTTAGCGGCACAGGGTCTTTCTATGAGATGTCTGTTTTTAGCAATTCGAGTGACTCTAGCCTTTCGAGACAAGACTGCGATAAATGCTTTCATGTGGCTAGATTTTGTTTTGGTGTTGTCCGCTGCCGTGACGTAGTACTTCTGCTTTTTTTATTATCATCATTAAAATTACCCCCCCCCCCCTTTTGGGTATTCTGGAAACGCTTATTTTTTTTTTTTTTTGGGTGACTTCTATCGCTTTCTCTGTTTCGCCGTTGTGAACGTCCCTTTTCCCCTCCTTTTTTTTTTTTTCCTTTCTTGATACTCCAGCGATGAACGAACGTGGAGACTATAGTTTTAAACATAGTCAACTTCCTAGTCGGAATGGCATCCATGAGCCTTTAGAATTTTGCTCGACCTCGGGGAAGCATGTGGAAGGCAATATGCGGGGCTTTATGTACAAAACGGCTAATGAAAGGGACCAGGAAACAGCAACATCTAAAAGCGTTGCAAAGACCTCAAGACGGCGAGATATATAAATATTGAAAGTGGTGCCCCACTTTTTTTTTTTTTGTTGGTGTGTGTCTCTCTTTATCTGCACGTTTTTTTTTTTTTTTTGATGCGTTTCATAATACCTGCTTTTTCGCTTTTCACCTGCTCTCCCCCACTTTTTTTTTGTTGTTACTGCTTTATCCTCTCCACTCTACCTCCCCCCACCAACTAAGCTTTTATTAAATTTTTTGCTCATTTACCATTCATGCCCCAAACTTTCACATTTGAGCAAATTGCTCAAAAGAACCGCGAGCTAATGGGTCTCCTGGGCATTGAACCAGGGGAACAGACAGTGGAAGCTTCTCTTCTTCAAATGATGTCTGCACTAGGAGAGCTTTCTTCGATGTCATACCGAAATAAAAAGTCTATTTCATCTTTTGAAAGGGAAGAAATCGGTGTGGTGGTCGGGAAGCTGGCTGTGTCATTGTCCATGATTGCCGAATGTTTTGAGGTGGAAGTGGGTCCCGCGTCACTTCAATGTATTGAGGAAGAATTCAAACGAGCGGAGGAAAATATTCCAGGTGGTAGCGAGTCCAGTCGAAACCGGGATAAATCGAGAGGGGAATCCAGGCCTAGTGCGCCTGAGGAAAACAAGCAAAACTCCACCTACTCCAATGAACCATTGGTATTGTCTCCGAATTCAAAGAGTAATTTCTTCTCCTACGTGGAGCAACTGGGTAATTACCCCCGCACGACTTTTGATCAGGCCGACCTAAAGTGGATTGTACCGAATCCCGACGGTCGCATTGAAGAGCTTGTCCCTAACGGTGCGAGTCGCAAAGTCACCTATGAGGAATTTCCCGAGTATCTCCGTCGAATCCAACAGGTGAGGGATTCCCAGAGCGGCCCAGCGCGACCCAATCCCCAAATTATTAATCAAGCCCCGGGGTACGATCCAGACAAGGAGGCTCAAATGTTTTCTCCTTCTCACTTTACGAACGGGTTGTTCAGTCCAATGGCCAGACCGGCTGAATTTGCCGTCTCGGATGTCAGACCTCCTGCCGCGCTGTCCGCCCCTCAGGGCCGCGCTGCGTCGGTGCCCACCGCCCAGACCACTACGACGTACCGTAATCGCCCCGCGGATGAATTCCATCGCAAGGTGGCCTCCATCCGACGCGGAGAGACGCGTGGGCCGCAGATCGCACAGCTGGGGCTTACCTTTTCCTGTCCCGACGGCGACCGTTTCGTAGAGCTCATCAAGGATGGATCGCAGATTCAAGTGACACAGGCAAACGCTGGGGAATTTCTCCGTCTTGTCGATCAGCGCGGCTCCGCGCACGCCCCGGAGCGGTTACATAGGTCAGACAGTGTGAGACAGGTGGAGGTGTTCAACGAACACCCCAATAACAATTACAACAACTTTAGTCCGTCTCACTTTTCTTATGGCTTGTTTGCTCCTTTTGAAAAGAAGTCGACTTTTATGGTGGATTACGAAAATTCGGATAAAACGCTGCCCAAGTTTCTTAGAGAATCTTCCAACCCTCAGTCCAAGGCTGTGAATTACGTAGACTGTGCACGCTTTAATGATTTTGTGAATCTGGAAAGGATTATACAAGCGGTGAAGGAAGATCCAGCGGCCTGCGAGACATATGGTGTTACATTTTGTGTACCTAGTAGACTGGAGCCCCAGAGCACCACTGAAGAACAGCGCAGCGGTCTCCGTTCTCTGATTGGTGGTTCCCCTCTTCAACCTGTTGCCAACTCGCAACAGGCCATTTTCTTGGCCCTTATTAAGCCCTATTTTAAGCATCTCTTTTGATTTTTTTTTTTTTTAAAGAAGAAATTACTTTGAAACCATTACAACGAAATTTATAATATAATTAAAATTGAAAAAAAAAAAGAACTATACAAATCTCTCTTTTTTTTTATATTTTTACCTTTTCATAAGTCTTACCGACCCCCTCTTTATCAGGAGGAGGTTGAAGAAGACAGCCGGCTCTTTGGCAATAGTATTACAGTGAAATTGGCGGCCCCAGAAAGTCAGTAGTCAAGCCTAACATCATGAACACACACACATGCGCTAATAATAAGCTGTAAATCAAAAAAAAAAAAAAGAGAAAGGGAAGTGAAAAGGTTAAAATTAAACAAAAGAGTTTTAGAAAGTATATTTATGTCTAACTATAAAAAAAGATAAAAGAAGTGAAAATCAAAGACATTCCCCTATGTATAAATTTTAAACACCGTATACTTTCTCGCTTCGTTTTCCTTGATTAATAGTATCGTGAATTTCTGACACTCCTAAAGTGTTATTTCTATCCCCCTTCTTTCCCCCTTGTTCCTTTTCTAAAAGTAGAAGATATTAATTATTACATTTAGATATTTTGTGACCTTCCTTTTTTTTTTTAATTGTTATTATTATCACTTTCCCTTTTGCAATGAACACCGAACAACCAGACAGCATGTGGCTTCAAAGAAGCGTCCATTTATCCGACCCACTGCCAAACGTGGGTACTATTGCCGCGGTGGATCCCAACAGTCAGACCCCAACAAAGGAAAAGAAAGGCCTCTCTGAACGAAAGGAGAATGAACCAAAGGCTGCCCCTGTGAAGCCTTCCGACTCCCCTGCCGAAATGCTTCTGGTCTCCACACCCGTGGATGCCTCAGCATTACTTTCCAATCGGAAACCCTCCATACGGTACTCCTCTTTTCGTGCTTCAGTGTCGAATAACGCTTTTTTCTCCCCTCAAGAATTCGACGACCTGCGCTCCAAGTACACCCAACTAAAGCGAGAGCTCCTGAAGCAGTCAGATTTCAAGAAGGACTTGGATGTAGCCCGTCACGAACTCACCAAACTTCATGACGAGCGGACAAGACTTGAGGGGATGGTGGCGAGCGCCAATGAGGACCTGGAAAAGGCAAATGAAAAACTGAAGGAGGAAAGGAACAAGCGGAAGGAGGCGGAGGATAAAATTTCCCTTACCCAAAGGGACGACCAAACGGTGGAGTTTTTGAAATCCCAATTGGAGGAACAACGCGCCGAACACACCCGACAGATTGAAGAGCTTACGAAAGAGCAGGAAAGTACGTACCAGTATCGCATGGAGCAGATGCAGAGCGATTACCACAACGTTGTGGAGCAGTTCTCCCAAATAGACGAGGAACTGCGATCGTTACAACAGATGACGCATCAACTGGAAAGCGAGAAGGAATTTTTGCAATCCAATTTAACCAAACTTGAGACCGAGGTTGCCGGAAAGAACGAAACTATTTGCTCCTTGCACGCCGAAATTTCTTCTCTGGAGAACAATCATAGGGATCTTATCACTTCTACTCAGATGAATTATGAAAAGCAGGTTGCAGACCTGCGAGAGCGCCTGGAACAACACTACCGGAGCGTGGTGGAAGGCAAAGACGACCAAATTGAGCAGATGAAGGGCGAACTATCTTCGTTGAAGGAGACGGTTTCGCAAAGGGGTGAGGAGATCGTGTTGGTTCGACACCAGGCGGAGGAGCTGAAGCAAGCGAGAGAGCAGCTTTTGAAGGATCACCAGAAGGAAGTGTCTCGCCTCATAGAGGAGAAGAAACTCGCTGTTTCGGAAAAAGAAATGGAAATCCAGGCCGCCATAAGGGATGCCCGTAACGGGAAGCATTCGATGGACGAGGAAAATCTCTCCCTCAAGCGACAGCTGTCAAAGGTGTCGGAGGAATCCGCCGCACTCACCGCTGTTGTAGCTCAGCGTAATCAAGCTATTTCATCCCTTGAGATGGACCTTTCCCGGCTTCGAGGCGAAAATACTCGCCTTGACCAAGACAACATTCGTATTTGCACGGACAATGAATTGTACCAAAAAGACCTCCAAGATGCCCAAGAGATGATCCACCGACTTCGCCGAGAGAACGATACCGTGACGGAGGAGATGACGAATGACATTGAAGAGTACAAGACGAAAGTCCAGGGGTTGGAAAACATGATTCGTGAAAAGAATGACGAACTTCGCCACCACCACATGCTCCACCTCGCCGAAACGGAGAAGAACAGGAAGCTGATGGAGGAGTTGAACGAGAAATTGGAAGAGTTGAGCGAAGAGTGCGCCAATTTAAGAAAAGGTGCCTGTAATGTTCAGGAAAACCAGAACGCGAACGAGGAGTACAGGAGGCTTTACAAGGCCGAGAAGACCAGAGCGGATAACTTGGAAACAGAGGTGGCGGCGCTTCAGGGGAGGTTGACGGCGGTGGAGAACCAGTTGACAGAGGAACGGCAGAAGTTTGTCGGACATCACCTGTCCCGATCTCCCGTCACTCGGGCGCTGTACCGTGCGGTGAACTCCCCCGCTCAGCTCCCCCAAAGGACAGTCTCCTCCACCCGTCCCGTCACCCTCAGCGCATCGTTGAAGCGGGCCCGCACGGAGGACGCTCGCGTGGTGGGCTTCAGTGGTTTCACCGACTCCGCATTCGTGGGTGCCCTAGAGAGCATCAATGGAATTGTGATTGCCGCGAATGAGCCCAATGCCCCCTTGCCGTCGAATGTGACGCATCTCATCACCAACGGACAGGTGACGTTAAAACTACTCTCTGCGCTGGTGAGGGGCTGTTGGATTCTCCCGGCTTCGTTTGCGAAGGAGTGCAAGGAAAGCGGTGCGTGGCTCAACGAGAGCGAGTACGGCTTCCAACACGAAGAGCCACCCCTCCTTCATAAAAAGATTTTTCTTACTGAGGATTTTATTGGCCACAAGAACCACTCCCATATGCTTACTCTCATCAAGGAAGGAGGCGCCTCACTTGTTGAGGGAGACCCGAACGACGCTGATATCGTAATGATTACCAATGCCGAACAAGGAAAGTATGAGAAGGGTATCACCTGGGCCAAGCTGTTGGAGCTTGTGTATCCCGTCAAGATCAAATAGATAGATTCCACTTTTTTTTTTATTTCTTTCACCGACCCTCACCTTTTCAGAAAAATAATTCAATAAATAAAAATGATAAATGATATATTATAATTCCAGAAGATTTTTTTTTTTTTAATGTTATTTCATTTTCAATTTCTCCCTAAATCCACCTATAGAACCTTAGATTTATTTTATATTTTCTCGAGTTTAAACAAATCCATTTCACTATTGATAGTTCTGTAAATTCCCCTTCTCGAAAAAACGTGCATTTAGTAGTGTTATATTTATGATTCTCTTTATTAATTCTCTCTCTCTCTCTTTCTTTCTTTCCTTTTCCTTTACACCTTAGTGATGGAGATGAGGGATTTTACCAGAGGCGCTATTCTTTGCGCTGGCTTTATTGGCAGTTTTTACGTGTGGGGCGTGGAGCGTCGTCTAGCCTTGACCGTTATCAAGGACCGTAAGGACCCCAGTTTTTCTTTTAACCGTAACGATCCCAAAATAGTAAAACAGCGAATTCTTTCGTTTATATTGGCCTGCGCGGCGGGGGAGTTGTGTCGACGCTTATTTGATGTATCCAATGCTGTAGAAAGAACCACCCCGTTGGAAATAGCAAAGGACACCGCATTTTGCTTGTCATCCACACTTGTCCTCTTTCTGGGCCCACTATACGAAATGCTGACGGGAAAAGCGGAATTTCCAATTGATGACTTGGATATTTGCTTTGTTCGCGATGTCATTATTGCACCTATCGGGGAAGAAGTTTTTTTTCGTGGTCTGATTTTGAATACCTTTAACCAGCGTTCCGAGTTGACGTCCTTACTTTTGTCTTCATTGTTGTTTTCACTGTCTCATTCCCATCATTTGTTCTACTACATTTACTGCCATTCCAGGGAAGAGGAGGAGGAACCTCATCCACCCGGCACTGCGCCGACCTCTCGGCGCGCCAGTTGTGTGGCTGGATTGAAAATGCTGAGGACCACGTACCTGATTACCTTTGTGTTTGGGATGCTTAGCGGCTTTTACTGCAAACGCGTCTGCAAAAACAATCCCCTCCCCATCGCCGCGACCCACTCCCTCTGCAATTTTCTTGGTGCCCCCTCCTTCACCTTTTTGGACTCCGACAGTGGGGAGAAGCGGAGCTCAAAAGGTGTGATGTTTTCGGTGTACGTAGCGGGAGTTGTCGGCTGGGTGCTGTTGATGAAGTCGTATTGTGGTTCGAGGGTGTGAGTGATAAGAGCTTAATGGGCTTCTAAAGAGCTGTGACTACCTTTTTTTTTTTTTTTGACTGCTTTTATTGTGTTTTAACACTTTATTATTATTATTATTATTATTATTATTATTTATTCCACTTCTCTAATTCTACTTGACTTCGATCCTAGCTCTATTATTCACTACATTGCAATGTTCAAGCCCAATATTATTGTTTGCAAATCCACCGCAGAGATGGATGAGGCGGCCCGCCTTGAAATAGAAAAAGTGTCCACCCATCAAGAGGGAAAAATATCCGTGGCACTTTCCGGGGGATCGTCTCCAAGGTCCTTATATGAGCTGCTTCTTTCCAAAAACAAGAATTTGGTGGTTGAAAAAAGTGTCTTTCTGATCGGTGACGACCGTCTCGTGTCCCACGATGACGACGACTCCAATCATAAAATGGCCTACTCCGCGATGCTCCACGCCGTTCCGCCCGCCCATATTATTCCCATGGACCCCACCCCCGCGTTGGCCTCCTCGAAGGATCCCGTGAAAGGGGAAAGCGGCGCGCGAATTGTGGCGGAAAAGTTTGCGGAGGCTTTAGCGAAGGGGTTGGAATGTGCTCCTTGCTCTGTGAATGACCAACAGATGTCACTACCCATCCTCGATGTGGTCTTGTTGGGCATAGGCCCAGACGGCCACACGGCTTCGATTTTTCCTTCCTCCCCGGCCGCCACCGACAGTCAACCCATCACCTCCGTCAGCTTTCCGAGTCCGTCGATGAACCCAAAGGTGTGGCGTGTCACTCTTTCCCGATTTGTGATTGAAAATGCCAAAAATGTGATTCTTGTGGCCTCGGGTGCATCTAAAAAATGGGTAATTGACGGAATCCTGTCTGCTGAACCTAACGGTGAGGCCCCCATCTCCCGATTTCTTCGAAACTGCAAAGGCAAGGTAACTTTTATTTTGAACGAGGAATGTGCGCCATCCCAGTCCCATTGTTAATTATA
>AUXL01000297.1:0-12613 GCA_000482185.1 Angomonas desouzai | reverse complement strand
GTCTTATTTTTTTTTTTTTTTTTGTTTTGTTGTGTGTGCACTCCATCTTTACTTTCCTCCTCCCTGCCTATTTTTTTTTTTGTTTTCTTTTTTCTTTGTATTTCAGCATATATTTCAAATAGGGAAATTCATTTGCCTTGAAAATAACAAGAAACCAACCATTACAACTCTACTACTACCACATCACCACTACTAAAGTCTCTCTCTCTCTCCATTCACCCTATTCCAATGAGCGAACAACACGTGGACCCCGTTCCCTCCCAGACGGACGCCAGCCCCACCGGAAACGGTTGGATGTGCCAAATCTGTGCCGTGGAGCAACCCGAGGACGCCACCTACTGCCAACTGTGCCTCTACTCCCGTCCGATGAGCCGCCACGGCGTGCCTCAGATTTTCGCGGGTTACTGCATCCACTTTAACGGTATCATCCCCCGCACTCTGATTCACCCCAGTCACTCCGTGGAGTGGCGTATGGCGGAGCGCCACGGCGCCGTCTGCCTCCCCAAGTTCGACCCCAGACAGGTGAACCTGCTCATCTACCGTGTCGGGTACGAGCGCAGTGAAAAGTGCCGTGCCTGCTTGGAAAAGTACACGCACATTCATATAGTCCCCATCGCCTGGATGCTAGACTCTCTCCTTCAGTCCCGACAGATCCACCCCTCCCTCTACCGCCTGACCTCCATCCCCGCCGTCGCGCAGCCCACCGTCAAGGGCACCAACCTGCCCCACCACCAGCACCCCTACTTTCAAATCAACAAGGATGACTACAGCATCCCCACCTCTTTCCCCGCAAAGAAGGGCGGCGAGCAGCCGATGAAGGCGGTAAAGGGCATCAACATGAAGTACACCGACGTCCCCGCCGATATGGCCGACAAGCTCCCCCCCTTCTTTGACTTGGACCCTCTTCAGTACACCAACGTAGACGTGTTTGAAGCCGCGGTGAAGTGCGCTCAGGGGACCAACAAGGACGGCCACGACGAGGACAATGATGAGATCGAGGAGCGCCGAAAGGGGGCGGGAATTGAGCTCATCGCGTCCCAAATGTCTCTCAACAAGATTGACAAGATGCTGTTCAGCGGCTTATCGGTGGCGCTGACCCCCGGTCTCCACCACCAAGAGTACCTAGTCAAGGCCCTGGAGAGCTGCGGGGCCAAGGTGCTCAAGCCGGAGGGGAATGTGGAGTCCATCCTCAAGACCGACGCCACCCACGTCCTCTACGCCCATGAAGATAAGAAGTGCGACATGATGATAGTCGCCGCGCATTTAGTGGCGTCGGAGCTGCCCGGTCTACAGCTGGCGCAGTCCAACTGGGCGGAGGACTGTCTCATCCTCGGGGAGCTGCTGCCCCTCTACGGCATGTATGTCCCCACCGCAAAACTGATGGAGACCCTCCACAAAAAGTACAGCAAGAAGGCGTAAAACCAAAGCATTCTGCGTTTTCCCCTTTACCCTTCATTATACCATATTACAATGAAAAAAGAAAAAAAAAAAGTGGACACGATTACACCAAAAAATAAAAAATAAATAAATCATCATCGTATTTAAATTTTCTCTCTTTTTTTTTTTACTTCACTTCGTGTTTGTATTCACTTCATTTTTTTCTTTTTCGTTCAAAATATTTCTGGAAGTGAGGAACAGAGCCCTGGTAGATTAATTTCATCGTATTATTTTTTTTTTTTTTGTTCCCCATTTTTCATTGTATGTACTCCATTTATTATTATTTTATTATATGTATTATTATTTAATGTTTTTTTACTTTGTTGTCCCATTTTTGCACTTGTTCTTCCATGCTAATTTTTTTTTTACTTCTCTAACCATATATATATATATATATATATTAACAAAACAAAAACAAAATAAAAGTAGCCTAGAAATAGTAATTCATGTTCTTTTTACTGATGCTTGCAGTTGTTATCGCGGTCTCCCTGGTCGCCACGTCTGCCGGTCAGATTGCGTACTACAAACTGTGCGCGTATGCCAAAGGTGGCGTTTTCTTTATCCAATCCAAAGACCTTCCATCCAAGTTCAACGGGAGCAATTACATCCAGATGGAGCCCAACCACGCCTACGTCAACGGCCGGCGGACGATCCGTGTGGTGTTCATCCGCCATGGCCAGTCGGTGTGGAACTCCCTCTTCAACTCTTTCAACGCCGGACTTCCGGTCCGCTGGGTGAAGGCCGTCCTCCGCGAGTCCGTCGCCTTCTTCACCGACCCCTTTGACTCTCTCATTATCGACTCCCCCCTCAGCTCAAAGGGCAAGAAGGAGGCACAGGAGCTGGCCGCCTTTATGCGCTCCGCCAACGGTAAAGTCTCGCTCGACACCAACACCTCCGTCATTGTGTCCAGCAACCTGAAGCGAGCCATGGAGACCGCGCTGGTCGGCCTCGGCCCCCGTCTCACCGTCACTAACGAGCAAATTGTGATGGACTCCTCTCTGCAGGAGGGGTCCAAGAACATTGACGCGCAAACGGTCTCCACCGAGGCCAATAAGATCGCGCCCATGCGGATCGGCGACATCAAGGACCCCCAAAAGCTCCCCCAGTACTTTGATCCTTGCCTGAATGCGGGAGGAAAGGTGATCGGGGTAGATGTGTATCAGCGGATGGATGTATTTGTTCGGCACCTCTTTGGCGCCACGGGACCAGACAGTCTGCTCACCGCCAACAAACGGAACAACGCGGAACTGAAGGAAGTGATTGTGGTGGGTCATAGCGGCTATTTCCGCAACTTTTTCCGACGTTTTCTTCCCACTTCCTCCCAACACATTTCTAAAAAGTGTAAAATGCAGAATTGTGCTGTCGTAGCGTTTGATTTTGTGCACAACGAGTCCAATGGGGAGCTGTCGGTGGACGAATCCACTATTCAAGTACTGTACAAAGGATTTAAATAGACGAAGAGGTGGAAAAAAAAAAAAGAAAAGAATGGAGAATTCTTATTTTTGACATTTTTGTATTATTGGCTGTTGCTCTCATGTCTTCTTTCCAACAAACTTATGGTTGGGCGAATCCTTGCGTTCTGTATTTACCCCGCTTTTTTTTTTACTTTTAATAAAATACGAAAAGTATAGTCACCACTCTCATGCGCTGCTTTATGAGGGTCTCCGCGGTGTGGCAGGCCGCGGTGCGCACCCCAGTCGCCTGGTATCACCCTAGGCAGGACGTTACGGAAGAGGAGATGCGCCACCTGGACCAAGATCTCCCCCCGCGGGATCTACTGCAGGAGATGAAAACACGGGACGCCGCTCCGGGGATGGGGGGCGACGACGATGACATTAAAGTGCCCGGGGACTCGTTTGGTATTATGCGCAATCGAATCGTGTTCTACCGCCCCATTCCCCGCCCCACACTGGAGGGCAAGCTGGGCGAGCGGATGCCGCCGGGGACGCACCCCTTTCACTGTGTGAACGAAGATACGGTGAAGTCTCTCTGTGGCCGCTACGGGGTCACCGAGGACGACGCCATTCTCTCCCTCCAGGCCTCGAAGGGGAATATCAATGAGGCCACACGACTTCTGTCCCAAAAGTACCAATTACCAGACCGCTTTGGTAACTATGGCGTCGTGTGTCTGGAGGCCTATGCCCCAGAAACATTTTGCCTCGTGTCGTACCATTTGCCCTCCTACGAGGCGCTCACCAATGACGATGTACTTGACACGATTCATGAGCTGACGCTGTCGGCGGCGGAGATGCCACTGGACACCCCACGCCACGAACTCGTGTCCAAATTCTGCTCCGATTGGACCACAGAGGACGACAATGTTCAGTGCAAGGATTTGCTCGAGGAGTATGACCTAACGGTGAAGGACATTGTGCTGCTGCCTTACGGTGACTATAGTGTACAGGGATTCTTCATCAAGGACCCCGTGAAGGAGGACACCCCCAACATTGGGGTGGCCGCGGCGGCCTGCTGCGTCGACCTCCGCACTGGTATTCACAATCGGTTTCGGTTTCACGTCGAACGCATCGCCGACTCCTTGAGTGAGCACGTGGTGCAGGAAATGGTGCACTATCACCAAGGCGTCCATGTGTTCCGCCAGCCCTACTTTTTCCGCCCCGAGTACAGTGTGGAGGAGTTCATCCGCTTCAAGGAGTCCCTCCTCCAGCCCTCCGCCTCCACGTATGAGATGCGGTATGCCGCCATGTTCGCCCCTGGATACAATTTGGATGGGTTCCGCAATATTGTGGAGGTGGAAAAGCTCAAGATTGCCCAACACAAGTACGAGAAGCACTATGAAGACTTCACCGCTCCGGGTAAAATGTTGACCAGCGACGGCGCCCAGCTTCAAACGGTGGCGGCCGGCGGGGGTGGCTCCAATGTCGCAGGGGGGGCGATGCACTTGGAGACCAACAGCAAGACTACGGAAAAAACGGCCCACGAAACCAAAACTGGACCGCTCCGCAAAAGTCTAGAAAACTCGATCCAGGCGCACGGTGACAGGGTATTCCAACGCTTCTACCGGAATAACTATCACTGAGGTTGATCTCACATATCACACTCAACGAGTCACTTACCTTTTTTTTTTTTTTTTTTGCCTTATTTCCTTTTCCCTTTCTCTCTACCCTGACTTCATTTTTGCTCTCTTCCACCTCTAAATCTTACCCCCACCCTCCTTTGATAGATTTTTTTTTTTTATATATACTTTTCATACCACTTGTATAGATGGGCTGTGGCTCTTCACTAGATACCAAGGAGGAGCCGGAGGTGGTGGCGCCCATGCGAAATGGGAAGCGCGGGGCCAGTGCGGGATCAAAGAAGCAAGACTCCTCCATCGGCTCCGACAATCTGCCAAAGAACCTGTGGGAGGCGGGCTACCTGCTAGAGGAATCCCCCGGCGGACCCGTGACGACTTATGACGACTATAGAGGGTTCCAGGTCACCACCACCAATAGCGTATCGAGGTACAAAACTGATATTTTGTGTTCCTGGGCTGACGCCGCGCTGGAGTATAAGAAAAAAATAAAAATGTATTTTTCAACCCCCAAAACACTGTGTCGTGGCCGAGGGAGCTGCTCACCTCGTACGACCTCAACAAGAACTTTATCAACCACAGAAACATGAAAAATGACCGGTAGATAGACGGTTAAAAAAAGAGCCTATGTATTGAAGTTTATCTTTCCCTTTTTTTTCTGTTTTTCTCATTATAACCATGTACAGTTTTTTTTTTCCTTTTTGCCCTTTCGGTTACTTTGCTCCGTCCCCGCGTTCCTGTCTTGTAAGACAATGTTTAGGAGCGACTGTTTATATGTTTTTTCCCCCACAATTTATACATTAAGTTAACTTTTGTGTTTTCCGTAGTTTATACTGATCGATTTTATTTTTTGATTTTGTGCACTTAATTCTTCCTTTTTATTCCCTGCGCAATACCCGTCCTCTTCTCTACCCCTATTGATTTTCTTCTACCGCACCAAAGTTTATTATTGACAGACCCCCTTTTCAGCTAGTAAAATATTTACTCCGTTGTAAGCACCTTTCAACGTAGACACCTTTATCTATTCAGAATAAAACATACTTATATATATATATAGGGTAAGTATATCGTTCACACCTTGACGAGTGGAGATATCATATTATTACTATTCTTTTTCTTCATCAACGTATCACCAAAGAATATGACCAGCCGTGCCGGTTTCGACAAGTACATCACCATCTTCAGCCCCGAGGGGACGCTCTATCAGGTAGAATACGCCTTCAATGCCGTCAAGTACCCCGGCCTGCTGACGGTGGCCATTCGTAGTAAGGACGCGGCGTTGGTAGTCACACAGCACCAAGTGCCCGACCGTCTGATGCGGCCCGAGTCCATCACTTCTCTCTATAATGTGAATGAGACCATCGGCTGCTGCATGACCGGCCGCGCCCCCGACGGGAAGGCACAGATCCAAAAGGCCCGCGAGGAGAGCTCCGACTACAAGTACCGCTTCGGTCTGCCCATCCCCATCGGGACTCTAGCAAAGCGCATGGCCGACAAGGCACAGGTCCGCACCCAGCAGGCGGGGCTCCGGCCCATGGGGGTCGTGAGCACTTTTATCGGCCTCGACTGCTCCGACGCGGATGGCTCCCTTCAGCCCCAGATATGGATGGTGGACCCCGCGGGCTTCTACTGCGGCTACCATGGCTTCGCCGTCGGTAAGAAGAATGTGGAGGCCAACGCCTACCTGGAGAAGCAGCAGAAGAACGCCCCCTTCGACACACTGTCGCAGAAGGAGGCGGCGATGATCGCGCTCTCCGCCCTTCAGTCCGCCATCGGTTCCTCCGTCAAGGCGACGGATGTGGAGGTAGGCCGAGTGACGCTGGATCGACCGTCCTTTGAGCGCGTCCCTCATGAGGAGGTGGAGGAGTGGCTGACGGCGGTGGCGGAGGCCGACTAAGTGGCCTTCTTCAACGCCAAAGTTCTCTAATTATTTTTCATGAGGCGCAGAGTTTTGTGAATGAAAAAGAAAAAAATATATATATATATTGTATAAAATAAAAAATAAATAAAAAAAAGAAGACAATATCTATTTCTGATACAGGTCTTCTGTTTTGTTGAATTTTATACTATATTATAATATATACCTCACCCACCTCCTTTTTTGTTTTTGCTTATTTGAACGGGAGTGATTCTGCCATGTTACTTTTCTATTCTTTTCATTTGCTCTCCTCTTTTTCCTCCTCCCTTCTCTCTACACATTGTAACAAACAACCTCTCTAATAACGTCCACTGTATATAGAACCGTTTAATTACGTAAAGTATCCCACCCACAGTTGTTGAAATGCTGAAGGAATGGTTTAGAGATTCCTCCAAGGCGGCTGAAACGACCTCCGAGAAGACCCCCTCCCGTATGGTGATTGACGCGGAAAAGCCACTGGAGACTCCCGAAGCACGGAGACAAAGCCGCCGGGAGGCCTTTGAGAAGAAACTGTCGGAAACGGCGAAAGGGGGAAAAGGTAGCCGCCACGTGACGTACGATTCCGTTTTCAACAAGTCGAACAGTATTTTACTCGAGGGCAACAACAATGAGACCCAACAGGGCGTCGTGCTCCACCTGGGAAACAACTTTCAAAACACGATGATGTCCTCCAAGTGGACCTTGTCGAATCCTCAAGAGTCCAACTTTGAACTCAGTTTGCAGATGAACGGGTTCACCGATATGGTGAGCGCCTCTTGGAGCACCCTCAACCGCTATCAGCTCATGTATCAGCGTGTGTCCAGCACTGGTGCGGTGGTGGTGACGCAGCTAATGGCCCAGAAACAACAGGGGATGTGCCAGGGTATGCTGTTTGGTATGCTGCAGTACCCGTGGTGCACGGGCGGCTGCACCCAGCTGCAGTACGTAAAGGACCAGAACTTCACGATGAGCCACCTTCAAAAGATCATTCGCGGTGTCCACGTGGGGTCGAGCCTGGCCTACAACTGCGCCACCCACGAGTCGAACCTGTCCTACGCCATGACGCTCCTGACCCCCAAGAAGGACGGCTTCGTGGGGGAGATCTGCCCTAGCAAAGGTACTTGGAAGGTGGCCGCGACGGGCCACACGTGGACCCACAATATTGACTCCGCTGTGGAATTAGAGTACAAGGAGGGCCGAGAGGGAAAGAAGAGCTTTCTGAACCTTGGCTTCCGTAAAAAGTTTATCGGAGGCGGAGAGATCATTGCGTCACTGAATGGGTTTAATACATTAAAGACGAACGTCACCCTTCCCTTTGGCGGGAACGTGCCGTCGTTGAACCAGATTCGGGTGCTCCTCAACTGCGAGTACGATGTCCACGGTGGTGCGCTTAAGCAAGGTATTGTTCTCACCGCTTAATGAGCGCTTGACCCTCCCCCTTTTCTTCTCCATCGAGTCGATACCACTACTTCTTACACACAACTATAGCAGCGTGAAATACCTATTAATAATAAAGTCTTTTCTTTCACTAAATCTATAACGAAATAAATCCGTTTTGCGTCACTGCGTTTTTGGTGGTGTACCTTTTGTCCTTTTGAATACCATTCTAACCTTTTTCTTTTTTTTCTCTTCGTGTTTGATCCGCAACTTCTCCCTTCCCTTCTTCTCCCTCTTTTTGTCTTTCCCCATCTTTTTTTCTATTTTTTTTTTTTTTTGCCTCCTTTCGCTTTCGAGTAATATATTGTTCTTAGTTCCCGATGAAAGAAGGGGGAAACAAGGTCCCCTCGGAGGACTGGAATTATAAAATGTGCAAGAAGATTGCTCAACTCACCAAAGTAATTTATACGCTTAATTGTAAAACGGAAGATAATGAGGAACGACTGCAATGGCACTTGCGTCAACATAAGGAAGAGCTCTCCAACGTCTGTAAAGAGTACGAGACACAACTAGGATCATACGTTGACAAACTAAAGCAAAGCGAGAGCGGAAAAGATAAAATGATTAGTGAAATCCAGGCAAACCACAATGCCCTTCTTCAGGAGGCGCAAGATGGGTTTCATACCAAGCTAGCGTCCTTCACCGCTGAGGTGGAGGAGGCGAAAAGAAGCTACAATGAAGCACTAAAACAGTTTAAACAGGATCAAACGTCCTCTCTCCAGGCGGAATTAGACGAACTTCGCCGCACAAAGGGGGAAGAAATTGAGAATTTAGTGAAGGAGTACAATGAAAAGTACAAGAGTATGCTGGCACAGCAGCTCGACGAGAAGGATGAACTAGAAAAGGAGTCGAACGACAAGTGGAGCGCGAAGGTCAAACAATTAGAAGAGGAGATCAACGCCTTAAAAAGCAATTCCAGTGCCGCACTAGAAGACAAGTCGCGCAGTGTACAGGATTTGATGAATCAAAACGCCAAACTTTCCAATACGAATGAGAAATTATCGATGGAAAACACAGAACTCCAAGGCAAGCTGGCACAGGCGGAGAAGGAGCGGCAAGACGCCGAAAAGCGACTTTCCGATGAACGAGCGAATTTAGGGGCGACCAAGGATTCAGAAGAGCGGCTGAATGCTCATTTAGCCGAATTACGCACCCAACTAGACGACGCCAACCGTTCTTTAGAAGAGATGCGTAAACAGTGGACCGACTCGGAGACCCATCGCGAAAAGATCCAATCGACCTGCACCGCCCTGGAAAACGAAATGGACCTTTTGAAATCACAGAAGGCAGCCCTGGAGGAGGAGATTGCTTCTTTGCGGGGGCAGTTGGAGACGTTAACTTCTGGTAACGCGGCCTTGGAGGCGCGGCTGAAGCAAATGGAGTCCGAGCAAAGCTCGATGACGAACAGCGCCCAGTCCGAGTTGGAAAAAGTGCACCGCCAGTGGAAGGAGAGTGAGGCGGAGGTGGAGAGGCTAACCAAAGAGTTGGAGGCGGAGAAAGGGAATGCCGCCCAGACAAGGGGCGCCATGGAGGCCCAGATCGCCGAACTGACCTCCTCCGGTGCTGCACTGCAGGCCAAACTGAAAGAGTTGGAGAGCACGCTAAGCAGCGCCTCGGAAAGCGCCGGCTCTGAGCTGGAAAAGATGAGGGCCCAGCTTACAGCGGTGAATGCTGAACTTGCGGCGGCCCAGGCCGAACTAGAGAAGCTTCGAAAGGCGATGAAGGAGGCGAGCGAGGCGCATGAGGCAGACGCGAAACAGTTGAAGGAGCGCGCGGACGAACAAATTAAGGAACTCAATACGGTGGTGGCGGCAGGCCAGGAGGAACGACAGCAGTTGATGCTCCAGATAGAGGGGCTTAAGCGCGATATTCAAAAACTAGGCGCGGAGGGGGAAGAGAAAGTAGGGGAGGAGGCGAAAAAAGTTGCCAAAATGGAGGAGGAAATTCAACACCTACGACAAATCATTTCAGAACGCGACGCCACCATTGCAACGCTTACCGCCCGCATCGAAAAACTCGAGGCCTCGGTGAAGGAGTTAACGCAAAGCCTTGGTGAACAGCAGGATCGACTCTCTAGGGACCAACACTCCCTCCAAGAGTACGAGGACAAGTTGAGTAGGCTTTCCGAAGAGTACAAGACACGAATCGAAAAGATGACCAATGAGCACGTCCTAGACATGAAACAAACCCGTGACGAGGCAAAGTCCCGAGAAGCGGCCATTATTAGGGAGTGGGAACAAAAACTGGAGGAACAAAAAGCTGCCTTGATGAAACAAATGGCGGATATTCAAAACAGCGGGGGTATTGTGGAGCACAATCTTCGCACGCAGCTACACGATCTCCAAGTAGAACTGAAACAGCTGAAGGAGGACGCCCAGTACAGGGAGACTGGACTACAAGGGACCGTACAGCAGCGCGATGACACCATCAAAGCCCTGAGGCTGAAATAGCCAGACTGAAGGAGGAACACCGCGTGATGTTGGAGACGAGAGAAAAGGAACAGAAGGAGCTGCTCCACAAAACAGTGAGGGATCACACCGAGCGCCACGAGGCCGCGGTGGCAGAGCTAGAGTCCGCGCTGAGTAGTCAACACAAGCAGCAGCTGGCCGACTATAAAGCGCAGATGGAGAGTTTAATGAAGGAGGAAGAGAAAAGGCACATTGATGCCCTCAATCAGTACCTCGACCGGCTAACCAAGGAGAAGGAGGAGTCTCTGGCGACTCAGAAGGAGAGCTATGAAACTCAAATACGGGAGTTGGGCTCCAAGAGCAGCGCTCAACTCGCGACGGCACAGTCGACGATTGAACAGTTGGAGAATGAATTGGCCACCACCAAACAGCAACTGGGCTCCATGACGGAGGAAAACCACCGTCTGGAGGGTGAGCTGGAGCGGTTGCGTCGATCCTCGCAAGAGGAAAAAGAGGCGTCGGAACAACAGATGCAGCAGCTCACCGCCAAACATAAGGGAGCTGTTCAAGCCCTCATGGAGGAGCACCACGCCCAGCTGAATCGGATGGCCTCGGAGCAAAAGACCATCACCGACGACTTCATGCGTCAGCAGAACGAGGAACGTATGACGCACGGACAGCTAGTGAGCCAGCTGCGCGCCCAACTGCAGGAGCTGCAGCACAAGTACGACTACCGCGAATCAAGGTCGGAGGATGTAGAACTGATCAACCGCCTCATCAAGGATAACAAACAGAAAGAAAAGCAACTGGAAAAGGCATACGACGATCTCAAGACGTATAAGCTGGAGATTGTGAATCGGGAGGAAAATTATAACAAACTATTTAATCGAAAACCCGTCGTCGAGGACACCCAACGCTCGTCATCGGCGCCTCCACTGGAGCCCCTCAACCCGAGAACCCTTCCCGCCATCAAAACATCCAAAAAGAACATGCAACGCACTTCCAACTAGATCTATTTTTTCCCTCCCCACTCTGTGGCATTTGTAAACTATCATGTAGATACATTCACAACTATTCTACCAAACTCTCTTTTTTTTTTTGTTATTATGTTTTACTTCGTTAAATCACTGTGATCGAATCGACTTTGATTTTTTTTTTTCGTTTTCAATGATATGCCTTCCTTCTCTCCTCTTTACCAGTTCAAACACTACCGCGTTAAGTTTTCCCTTTCAGATTCATTTTTTTTTTTAAACCTTTTTTATTACCATTCTATAAGTTTTCAACAATGCAACAGACTAAACCAACCCCAGAACTTGTCACCGACGCCGGCGCCGCTGCGACGGAGGTGACAGAGCTGGAGGCCGCCGTGCCTTTACTAGAGATTGACCGTCTCGCCGAAATGGGCATTGCCGCGGCGGACATCACGAAACTAAAACAAGCTGGCATCTTCACGGTGCCCGGTATTCACATGCAGTGCAAAAAGGACCTGGTGCAGATCAAGGGACTTTCCGATGCCAAAGTCGATAAAATCGTCGAGGCAGCCAGAAAAATATCCGACACCGGGTTTCTCTCCGGGACAGAATACTTACAGAAGCGACAGAACATTATTCACATTACGACCGGCAGCACCGCCCTCGACCAGCTCCTCGGCGGCGGACTGGAGAGCTGCTCTATCACCGAGGCTTTTGGGGAGTTCCGCACCGGCAAGACCCAAATCGCCCACACCCTCTGCGTCACCTGTCAGCTCCCTACCAGCATGGGGGGCGGCAACGGGAAGGCGGTCTACATCGACACCGAGGGCACGTTCCGCCCGGAGCGGATCAAACCCATCGCGGAGCGCTTCGGGCTCGACGTGGGGGCCATTCTCGAGAACATCATGGTGGCCAGAGCCTACACCCATGAACACCAGGCCCACTTGCTCTCTCTGGTCGCGGCAAAGATGGCGGAGGATCAGTTTAGTTTGTTGGTGGTGGACAGTATCACCGCGCTCTTCCGCGTGGATTTTTCCGGCCGGGGGGAGCTGGCGGAGCGACAGCAAAAGCTAGCCAAAATGCTGAGCCACCTGATGAAGATCGCCGAGGAGTTTAACGTGGCGGTGTACATCACCAACCAAGTCGTCGCGGACCCCGGCGGTGCTTCCATGTTCGTGGCGGACCCCAAGAAACCCGTCGGAGGGCACATCCTCGCCCACGCGTCCACCACCCGTCTCTCTCTCCGAAAAGGCAGGGGAGACCAACGGGTGTGCAAGATATTTGACAGCCCCTCCCTCCCGGAGGTGGAGTGCATTTACAGTATATCGGACCAAGGGATCGTGGATGCCACCGAATAATTTTTAACTCAGACTAATTTTTTTTTTTCTTTTTTTTTTAACTGTTAGTTTTAAAGTCCCTTCCCTCCTTCCAT
>AUXL01000296.1:0-12616 GCA_000482185.1 Angomonas desouzai | reverse complement strand
TTTTGATTGAGGGTATAACGATATATGTAAGCATACGAATTTGCGTAATATAAACAAATTATATAAAGACGGTGACAACAAGTCGCCAGAAAAATAGAATGCTTTTTTTTTTTTTTCAAAAATTTTCCCTTACGCTAGCAGCTTCGCAAACATATCATTCCCCTTGTCATCCACGATAATAAAGGCAGGGAACTTCTCCACTTCAATCTTCCACACCGCCTCCATGCCCAGCTCCGGGAAGGCGATGCATTCCACCTTCTTGATATTGTCCTGTCCGAGGGCCGCGGCGGGACCGCCGATACTGCCGAGGTAGAACCCACCGTGGTTCTTGCAGGCGTCCGTCACCGCCTTGCTGCGGTTCCCCTTCGCCAGTGTGATGAAGCTGCCACCGGCGCGCATGAAAGGCTCCACGTAGGAGTCCATACGACCGGCGGTGGTGGGGCCGAAGGAGCCGGAGGCGTACCCCGCCGGGGTCTTGGCGGGACCGGCGTAGTAGATGGGGGAGGTCTTCATGTACTCTGGGAGCGGCTCGCCGTTGTTGAGCATTTCCTGCACCTTGGCGTGGGCGATATCACGGGCGACGATGAGGGTGCCGGTGAGCTCGAGACGGGTGCCGATGGTGTACTGACTGAGCTGCTTTCGCACCTCGTCCATGGGCTTGGTGAGGTCCACCTGGATGGACTCCGCACTGAGGCCTTTCTCGGTCACATCGGGGAGGTACTGCGCGGGGTCGCGGACCAAGTTTTCAATAAAGACACCGTCCTTGGTGATCTTGGCCAATATCTGGCGATCCGCACTGCAGGAGACGGCGAGGCCGACGGGGCAGGAGGCGCCGTGGCGGGGGAGGCGGATGACGCGGGCCTGGTGGGCAAAGTACTTGCCGCCGAACTGGGCGCCGATGCCGCTGTTGCGGGCGATCTCCATCACAATCTCCTCCCACTCCGTATCACGGAAGGCCCTGCCGTACTTGTCGCCGGTCGTGGGGAGGGTATCGTAGTAGCGGCAGCTGGCCAGCTTGACGGTCTTCATGGTCATCTCCGCACTGGTGCCGCCAATGACGAGCGCAATGTGGTAGGGAGGGCAGGCGGCCGTCCCGAGGGTCTTGAGCTTCTCCTCGATGAACGCCCTGAGAGACTTGGGGTTGAGGAGCGCCTTGGTCTGCTGATAGAGGTAGGCCTTGTTGGCGGAACCGCCACCCTTCGCGATGAAGAGGAATTCATAGTTGTTGCCAGGGGTGGCGAGAAGGTCTAGTTGGGCGGGAAGGTTATTACCTGTGTTGGCCTCCTTGAACATGTCTAGCGCCGCGGTCTGACTGTAACGGAGGTTGTGACGGGTGTAGCACTGCCAAATACCCTTTGAGAGACGGTCCTCATCATCGCCGCCGGTCCAGCAGAGCTCGCCGCGCTTGCCCAGCACGATGGCCGTCCCGGTGTCCTGGCAGGAGGGGAGAATACGACCGGCAGCGATGCAGGCGTTCTTGAGGAGGGTGTGGGCGACGTAGCGGTCGTTGTCGGAGGCCTCGGGGTCATCGAGAATCTTGCGCCATCCCTCCAGGTGGTCGCGACGGAAGAAGTGGTGGACATCGGAGTAGGCGTGGTGGGCCAGCTCGGTCAGTGCCTCAGGGTCCACCTGCAGCACCTTGCGCCCCGCGGCCTCAATCTCCTTTACCCACTTTTCGCTGCCCTCCAATTTGTAGTATTCACTGTGGTCGTGGTGGGGGTCGGTGGGCTGAAAGATGGGGGAGAAGTGGTAGTCGGCATCCTTGGGGGCCACCTCTTCGATATCCTGGACACCGTTCATGCCACAGGCCAATTCACATTCCTCACAGCGGGACATTTTTATCTTTTTATATATAGTTTTTGGTTTTGTTTGATATGTTTTTATGTTGGTGTGAGTTACTTCTTGAATAGTTAAACTACGGGGGAAAAAAATAGAGAAGGGAAAATGTGTTGGGAAAGTTGCAAAATAGAAAATAATAATAATAAAAAATTAAAGCTATTATTCGGAAAAACGTATTTTCCCTTTGAGAGTGTTCCCGCAAGCGGAACGGAGCACTGTCTGCGACGACAGCTGTTCAGTGAGGTGAAGGTGGTAGTGAAATCGGAAACAGCTGCGCAGCTATCTAGCTTCACGGAGATTTCCACACCCCCCCATTACGGTCCACCAAAAAGTCGGGGGGCGCGGAGGTGGCGGAACCATCGTACACGCACCACGAGCGTTGCAGTACCATTTGCGAGAGAGTGCACAGCTGGGCGGTAGACCACTCCTCCGAGCGAGACAAGAAAGAAAAGCGGATAGAAGGCGCTCTTCGCCAGCCGTCCATACTGCTCTCTCCGTTTTCCTCCTTCTCCTCCGATTTGATCGGTGAAGCATCCAAGGACTGCTGAAGCTGTTGCCAGTGTTGTACTTCCTTGGAAACCACCGAGTAACACTGAAGCCACGCCTTCGCGATGGTTTCATCACTGTCACCGTCGCGGAAAGGGTTCGTGTTGCCACGGACGGTTTCCCCATCCCAGTCCACGGCCGCAACACTGTAGTTCCCTTCGAGCCCCACCTCTTTGCGCAGCTGGTGGGTGTGGTTCGTGATGTCAACGAGGGAGAGGGACTGGGTATCGACGTGCACCTCCCGTTTAGCCAATTTCAAGGAGTGTTTCAAAAACTCTACCGTGGAGTTTTGAAAGTAACTGTCCTCATAGGCGTCGAGTACCTGCTCAAACTTCTGTGTCAGGGAAGGGCTGCTATAAAGCATGTATTGCGGAGAGAGGGGCAGCACCTGACCGCTCCTCACGCACTCCACTACCCAAGTGCAGCGCACCACACTGATGGAGGCGTACTGGCGGAGCTTGCCTTCACCTTTAGAGCGGCACATCTGAATCCAGTTGGCCACTTTGGGAGCGGAGGCGGTAGAGGCAAGGAGGACGGAGGTGCGGGGACCCGGGTTGGCCGCCACCTGGGCCCCATGACAGAGTAAAAACCGTTCTAGGCTCGTTTTGTCCTTTAGGTAGGGTGTGCCTTCTAATCCACTGGACTCACACGACGTGAACAGGACGCAGAACTCATACCCCTCAAAGAGGCGGTCCTCGAGCTCGGTGTGGGGGTCAATGGTGGCGATGCCTAAGGTCTCGCTGACGACCGCCACGTCCCTTGGCAAGAGGGAGGAGCCGTATCGACCAGCTGTCCACTCCGCCAAGTGTCCCCCACGGAGACGACTCCCATGAATGCTGTCCATCCCCTTTTTGCCGTCGGTGGCCTCCGCCTCTTCCCGCCGCCGTTTCCTCTTTTCCGACAGCACAGTGAGCAGTACGTCTTTTCCGTCGGCGAGTTTCTGACGGAGGGCGTCTTTGGAGGCGGACTTGATACTTTCCAAGGTGGCCAAGTCGGTCGCGTCGCTCACACTCTTATCCCATCGAATGCACTTCATACGAGGAAAGCGGACCGTGTATCCCACGCGGTAGTTGTTACTCTCGGTGAACGAAAAGCCGAACACCTCCACTACAATAGAGTGTTGCGGGTGAATAAAGACATCCGGTATGAGCTCCCCCTTCACCGGGCGCCACCCGTCCAACCAGAGCGGTATCTTATCTCTATTGGGCATCGTTTCCAAGTGGGGCTCTAACGTGGCGTTGATGGCCCCCAATTCCTCGCTGGTATAACCATTTCCGATTTTACACACGGTATGGAATTTGGCGCCTGCATCGGTGCAAGTTTCAGAACTCTTGTTGTCCCACACCGCCAGCGTAAAGTGAGAGAGATGGCGCTGACCGAATTTGGTGCCATAGAAACCACCTACAATGATGAGATCCATAGAGTCCGCCAGCCCCGCGAGGTGGTCAATCTTAAGCTTCATCCAGTTATTCTTGCGCTCTGCGGGGACATAGGGGCTGCGACTACCTTTCAGCACGATACCCTCCTTGCGGTCCTCCACTGCCCTCTCCAACCCTCTCAATATTTCGTCCGTGGTCTTTACCCTCTCGGAGGGGACGATTTCCAAGTGCTTTGCCCTTTCCTGGATGACTTTGCGCAGTATGCGACGTCTGGTGTGGTAGGGCACCTTCAGGAGGGAGTGTCCATTGAGAAAGACAATGTCAAACACCATGTAGCAAAACCAACGCGAGTCCCCATCCACCTCTTCTCCGGTGAACAGAACCGCCTCTTTGGCGTTGGCGAACGTTCGGTTGTATCCAAAATCGGTAAAGTTCCCCAACGACTGGTCAAACACTAAGAACTCCCCGTCAAGAATGACATTTTCCAACTCCCCCACATTCATCGTATCCGATTCCTCTCCCTTTTTATCCGTGGCGGGGGTAGTGCCGATGGGAAAACACTCTCGCACGGTCGCGTCAAACTTAGGCCCGTACAAGGCGGTGTAGTTCTTCGCGTTGCGTGTCCAGTACATCACCTTTTCCCCACTCACGTGTAACATGATTCGCTCCCCGTCGTATTTGGGTTCCATAGCGAGGTGAGCGTCGACCAACAGCGTCTCCAACTTTTTTTGTGTTACCTGACTGGCCAGCATGGGCCTCAGCGGCTGAAACAGAAATATACCACTCTCCGCGGACCCCGGCACCGGCTGCCGCATCTCCTCCAGACAGGTGTCACAGACGTACTTTAGGTCGTTGGTGTTGTTGAACTTGTCTAGCGCGGTGGGGTGAAAGGCGAAGAGAATGGACTGGTGGTTGAGGTGAAACTTCATGTCCTTGAGGATAATCCGCAGTAGCCATTTTTGCTCCAGGGGGGTCGTCTTGGTGAGCAAATCAATAAGGGCCTCTTTGCGTTCCGCGTTACTACTGAGCGCGGCAAAGTTATCGAGAAATGTATTGATGTCTTCGATAGATAGTTTTGGTCCTTTTCCAGTCACATTTCGGTGGTTAAAACCACCCTTATTTTGTAAAATAATAAAAATGACGTCGCTGAAATTGGTAGTTTCAATTTTACTATACGATGGGTCTTTCCAACGAAGGAGTCGCTCGGCTTGCTGACTTTTCGGGGGCAGACCCAGCACCTCCACATACAGCTTCGCTAGCTTACTCTCCTTGAGGTTATACATGGGCCTTTCATTATCGAGCTGCGGGAGCATCAGCCGCATATAGGGAAAGAACGACTCGGTTTGAGGGAGTTTCTTCCAAAAGTGCTCCAAAATGAGAAAAGAACCGTTCTTGGAACTGGAGCCGAGGAGGTTTTCTAATACCCGACAGAATTGCAGAAAAGTGAGTTGACTAGTGAACCCACCCTTTTCATTCTCCTTCTTTACTTCTACTTTTACCTCCTCCTTGACGGGTCCTTGCTTGACTTCGTATTTCGCTTGTACTTCTTTCTTCACTGCCTCATCGAACGGTGAAACGAATTTTGAGTCAGGGTTCCCCCTTTCCATTATGGTCCTGTGAATGAAGGAAGCTATTAAAAAGAAAAAAGAAAAAATGATAGTGAACACTTTGCTTTATAGGCATACATTTCATTTAAACAATAGTAAGACAATAACGGAGGTGTAACCCCTAATAAGAGTGGGAGCAAATTTATACAGGGAATACTTATATTATTACATGACGGGTAAAAGAGGTAATACAATCAGGACTTCCGTGTCGCACGGTAGAGAGAGGGAAGGGAGTCCCATAGGTGGTGGGCGGAAAGAGAGAGGGATTCCATCTGTCCCACCAGCTGATTGACGACGGAGGCAAATTGTTTTTGGTTACTCAAACTGTCCGGTGGAAAGCGTTCGTTGGCCTCCTTCAATCGCCGCATACAGCCGTCTACTGTTTGGTAGAGATCTAGTGTTTGCTCCGCGACGTGGCCATAGGTGGCAGACATGTTCTCCGCGGTGATGGCGTCTACCGCCTCTACGGTCAGGGCGGTGGCACCCCTTATCATCTTGGCTTCCATTTCCGCCAAGAGGGCGGCATAGTCCAGCTCGGCCGCGGTCTTTGGTTTCCCGCTGCCTTCCTTGGGGAGAAGAAACTGACTCGTTTGCTGTTCCAAAAGAGCCTTTTGTAGTTCCATGTTCTTGTCGTCTGATGCCTCCAGTAACCGGCGCAGATGGGCATTTTCATCCTGCAGACTATCCAAATCTTCTTTTATTTGCTCATTTTCCTTCAACAAACGTTCCCGGTCAATGGCTCTGGGGCGCAACATATTATTCTCTATTGCCATCGCTGCGGTGATGTCCTCCGCCTGGTCCTCCATGGTGGCCAAGAGAGAGTGTAAATCGTCCTTGACAGAGTGGAGAAGAGCGTCCTTCAACTGTTGTAGAGACTCGCGGAGCTGGTGAAGGATCTTCTTGTGCTCCTGGCAGGTGTTTTGTACCTTTTGTCTCTTTTCGCCGTCGACCTGACTGACGTACTGGAGCAATGAGGATTCGTCTCCCTCTTGGAGTAGCTGGTGGATGACAGACTCTGTTCTGGTGGGAGCCTTTCCGTCCCCATCCAGCGCCTTGGCCAAGGCCTCCGCTAGTAAGTTCACCTGCACTTGCTGTTGAACATTCGACGCGGCGAGGGCTTGCAGATCTTTCTTATCCACCTCTTCTTGCTTTTCTAAAAGGCCAATCTTGGCCTCCTTTTCTGCTAAAAGTTTCGCCGTCGCAGAGGCTTTCCTTTCTTCCTCTTCCAGTTGATGCTTTGTTTGCTCTGCCGAGTTCTCCGTCTGATTATTGAGTTCCTTTTCCTCCTCCAGTTCGTTTTCTAATTCTTCCACGAGAATCTCGAGCTTTTCCTTTTCCTCTGTGAGCCGCTTGTTCGCTGCCTGCAACTCGGCTAGTTGCTGCGTCCACTTTTCCTCCTTTGCATCGGCGGAGTCCATTATCCGTTTATTGAGCTTATTTTTGTTTTCAATTTGATCATTCAGACCATCCTTTTCGAGCAGAAGCGATTCTGTAAGATTTAGTAGAGTTTGTAGTGCGGTACCGATAGGAACAGGTTTCTCCGCTTCTCCCTCCTTTTTCTTCTTCTTTTTCCCCCCTTTTAGTTCGTCGATAGCTTCCAGGACATTGGGGAGCAACTTCTTCAGCTCCTCAACCTGCGAGAGAAGTAGGGGAACGAGAGCCTCGCCGTACATTTCTGGTTTTTCATTGATGTAGGTGCCATCAAACACACTGAGTGCTGCGCGGGCACACAAGCGGATCTCGTGGACGTCATCAAGCTTCATGCGGGCGGCGGCGCGCATCATACCCAGCTTGGACTCGACCGGGCCCATAGAGTTTGCCCTTCTCTGCGGCATATTTCGGTGTCGCAGGCGGATAAAGGTTTCTTTACTAGGATCCACGGCGGGAAGGGGCTTCTTCTTTGGCTTTAGACTCTTAAAGGTGGCGGTGGAGGAGATGGAGGACAAACTGGAGTCCATGGTTTCGTCGTCGTTGAACGCCTTTTCTAACCCCTTCATGAGAATCTCGGACTGCACCCGCTCCTCCTCCATCTCCCGCAATTTAGCTTGAAGGGCGGTGAAGCTCTTTTTTATGGGCTGCTGTTGCGTACTGGGAATATGGGCAATCTTTTTGATGTCATCGTGCACGTCTTTGACCTCCTCAGAGCCGTTGGCAAGCATACGGATCAGCAGGTCGTCGTCTTCTGCCGTTTTGACGGGTTTTGCCTCCCCTCCCATCGCATTTAATGCGTGCGAGGCGCCATCACGGTAATCCTCGACGACCTCCGCGAGTTGGGCGACGGCGTCGGAGAGCTGTGCCTCATTGGCGACGGGGGTTTGATCTCCCAACACCCGCCGCACCGTGTCCCTTGCCGCAGCGAGGTGAGGTTCCTTCTCCTTTTGGTTCTTTAGCAACGCGTTGTAGTCGGTGAGAAGACGGGTGGCGTGCACTAGTTGGTTGTGGTACTCCGCCACCACATCCCAGGTGGAGGGGGCCTCGGGGTGGGTGCCGATGACGATGGCGTCCTTCATGTGTTCCTGCACCAGTAGCGCGGCGCGTGGTGTGTCGCTGTACTGCAGAATGGTCTCGGTATACTTGGAGGGACTCTCGAGAGCGGTGCGATCGGGTTGGGGGTCTAACCACAGCCGGTCCGTCCCCTCCGCCGGCTTCTCCACGTGCGGTTGCATCAGATTGTGTAGACGACCGACACCGTCTCGGAGAAGGTTCACAAGAAAGACACAGAGGGCTTCTAGGTGCATCGCCTGCTGACTGACCTCCTGCAGTTGAGCGGTGCGCGTGAGGGCGTATTCCTTCATGTCCTTGACCACTTCCGAAGCAAAACGCTCTTCTCGTGGCGCAGTTTTGGTGACTTCCGCCTTACGTGGTGCCTCCTCTTCGTAACTACTCAAGAACAGCCGTGACTCTTCACTGATCTTTTCCGCTAGCTCCTTCAGCACCGCTGGTGTCTTCTCTCCCTTGGAGGAGAGTTGCTCCGCTTGGGACTCTACCGCACCCTTTTGGTCCTCATGGGGACTCTCTGACGGGTTCTTTAGCAGATCGGTGGCGTACTCCACGACTTGCTTATAGTTAGAGAGCTCCTCCTGAAGGGCGTTCAGCTGTTTGGAGAGGTGGTCGCACTTGGCTTCACTTTCGGCGGATTTCTTCTTGAGATCACGGATTCGATCCGAAAGAGGGCCGGATTCGGTTTGTCCAGGCTCGGCGATGGATTCGTATACCTGAGAGGAGGCGGATTTTAGAGCCTTTGGAATGTCAGCGATGACGCGACTTTCCTCCCGAGCGGTGGCGACGGGAGAGGGATTCTCCCCTGCTGACCCACTCCTTCGCCCCGCGGAACGACGAGCACTGGGAGGGGGAGAGGGACTCGTGCTACCGTCCAGGACGGCCAACACGGTGGAGGCGGCCTCTCGAAGCTCCGCCATCTCCTTGTCGCTCTCTGCCTTTGCCTTTTCGTAAGCGGCTTGTTGTTTCTTCGCCTGATTCTCCGCCGCAGTGAGATTGCGTTTCGCTTCGAGAAGATCCTTTTCGGTCTGTCGCAACTTTTCCTGGGCGGTTTGTAATTCTCCCTTCAGATTATCTCTCTCTTTGGTTCGTTCCTCCAGTCGCTGAGCCCCGCGGTCGTTGTTCCGTTTGCCGTCCTCGGCTTGACTCTTTAGTTGCGAATCACGGTCTTGAGTGGCTGGTCCTCCTCTTCCTGCCCCAGCACACTCGCCACATCCCTGCACAGCGAATTCACCGTATCCACGATACCTTTGATACGGCGCTCCGTATTTCGAGGGGTTGCGTCGGCCGAGGTGGGCGACTTCAACCCTTCCTTCACCGCATGGGGTCCACCGAGTGTCTCGCAGGCTCTCACTACGGCGTCACTGAGGGTGGTGGCGTTCTGCTGCAGCTGATCCGCAAGGGATTCATTCTCCTTCTTTAACTGCGCAATGAGTTTTTCACGTTCAGCCATTTCCTTCTGGGCCGCGGCGTTGACCTGATGAAGATCCTTCTCCTTCTCCTGAAGACTATTTCTAAACTCATCCATCTCCAAAAGGGCTTCTTCGAGCTGATCAATCTTTTCCTTTTGGGCTTCATTTTCCTCTTTTAGTTGCTCACTTTCCAAATGGAGGTCCTCCAACTGACGCGTGAGAGGGACATCCGTCTTTTCCTGTCGAGAAACCTTTTGCACTACATCGTGGAGGGTATTAGAAACACCGTCTAGGGTCGTCAAGGCCTGCTCGTCCAGTTCACCATCAATGAGCCGAATGGCTTCAATCGCGGCCGCTTTCAACTTCTCTATTTCTCCCGCTTTTGCCGCTCCAGTTTCATCCAGTTTGTTTCCTATTTGTTCACACCAGTTCACTAGCGATAACGCCGAGTCGTTTTCGTACTCTTTTCCCCACTTCTTCGCGGGAGCCTTCGATTGACGAAGACGGTCTCTTGCCTGAACCTTTTCCTCGTCGGAGACCCCTTCTTCGCAACACACTCGGAGGGCCTCTCCGCTCGAGCCCATCACCTCGCTAAGTGTCTCGATCTGTTCTTCTAGCTCTTCCCTTTCCTCTCGGAGATGGGAGGCCTCGCGCCACAGTTTCTCTAAAGACTCGCTCACCCGTTCCGCCGCCCCGCCAGACGACCACAGGGAAGTCAGAACGAGCACGACGACCATGTCTTCGCAAAGATTACGCAGCGAGTTTGTCATTTCCCTCGTACGCGCTTCACATTCTTTCGGTGTCTCTCCCTCTTTTGCCTTGAGCTCATTCGCATCACGTCCGCCCAGAGCGTCAATGGCACGCAATACCGCCTGTTGAAGGTCTTCTAGCTGTTGTTGCGCCATCGCCAAACGCTCCCCACTTTCCCCCTTTCGACGAATCGTCGACGACTGCCAGTGAACAAAGTACTGCACTACTCTACGCTCTTGATTGATCTTTTGAAGGGCAGCAACATTCGTTTCCTTTCGCTGCTTCGTTTCCCTCATGAACCGACGCCATTTCTGAAAGTATACCCGTACAAAGTTCAAGGCGTCCCTCTTTCCCTTGAGAGGCACCGCTTTCGGTGGGACATAGAGTCGTTTGACCTCCTTAGAGAGACGGCGCCGGGCAAAGGCACTCCACAGCACATAATACCGTCCATACATATCTTTGAGCGCGTTGTGCTTCAACATGACGGCACATCGCTTGAGGTGTACTTGCAGTTTTTGCTCTCTGAGGAACTGCGTCCATAGAGAAAAGTATTTACGTTGGTTCTCCCGTCGAACGCTCTGCTCTAGAACTTCCAACTTTCCTTTATTTTGTGGCGATACGCTTTTACTCATTTTTATTGCTGTTGTTATTGTTTTTAATAATTGCTACTTATAATTCCCTTCTTGAGAAAGAAGAAAAACAACGAAATCAGTTCTTTGGGAAATGGGAGGCGATGGAGAGAGAGAGAGTAATTACAAAGAAGAAATTAATAAACCAATAAATGACATTATTATTATTATTATTATTATTATTATTATTTTATTATTACCTTTTACGAACACATCGGGATTATAGCAGTAGAAAATCAAGTAACAAAATATCCGAAGAGAGCAAAATTCTGGAGCGGTGGGAAAGATTAAATAGTTGAGTGGGAATAATCTCCCACTGTTGTCTCCACCGCGAAAATAAAAATTCTTCCGTCACGATTGGCGCGGAGTGGTTTTCCATCGGCGTGGGACGTTCCGTCGGAAGGAAGAAGTGAGCATCTGTTTTAATCATGAAAGCGGTGTGGAGCAAGGACTCTAAATAGCGGTGTGAAGAGGAGGAGACGCCGTCGGTGGGGTCTGACCCCCCCTTGAGGATCCGTACCACCTCTGTCATAATACAAGTGAACATCTGAAAGGAAAAGTAATTCCACATTTTACCATTTTCTCTCTCTTCTAACCCCTCCGTGGATTGAAGGTGAAAGGTGGAGAGCGTCAGCGCGTCACACGCCTCCGCTACCCGACGATCCGCGTCCGGTGGGGAAGAGAGAGGTCTGCCCCATGGTCCATGCATGGAGCACAGCGAGCACCCAGGCGGGAGCGGTCTCAAAGGTCAAGCGCCCTGCACGAACATACGTCTTCATAATGTCTACCAACAGGGACTTGGGGATGGGAGGGAGGGTGGTGTGATGGCGGTCGAACCACCCCGCTGTGAGGGCCGCACTGTGCGGGATGTCGGTCGGGGGGAGCGACTCCGTCTGTAGAAAGAACTGTAGCAGAAGGGGTCGGTCGCCAAAAGCGGAGAGGGAGGCAGGAATGAAGGTGGACGGCGAGACGCCCGGCCACACCGATGGAGTGGAGGAGAGGAACGAGGAGAAGAGCACTAACTGATCTGGAAATAGCGTCATTCCCACTTTCAAGCGCTCCATAGGATCGGCCTCCGCGGTGTCGTCGCGCTTCCGCTTTCGATGGGAGGCGATCTGCCGAAAGAGCTGAACGGCTTTCATTTCACTGGGGGTGAGGGAAAAGAGGGAACCTTTTTTCTTGGCGTGTGGCGGTGCGGGGCGGAATTGGGAAGGGACGGCGGTGGAGGACGGTACGCAAGAGGGGGCGGAAAATTTTATTCTTCCCTTTTCAGTTCCAGCGAGGGAACCCACCATAGTGGAGCCCTCCTCTGCATCCAGTCCCCACGGAGAAGCCGTGTCGTGAATCATAAGAATCTGGTGAGCTTTTTTTGGAAGAGTTAAAGTCCTTTTTTTTTTGGAGTGAAAAGAGGGAAAATCATTGAAAGAGATTAAATGTAGAGGAAAGAAAATTAATATTCAAAAGAGAAATTCATTTTTTCTTTGATTTATTTAACAGCGTAATGTCATTTAAACTGTGAAAGAATCAACGCCGTCCGTCGTGGTTGCCTGTTGAATATCATCCAACACTAATGTGATGCGGATAAGAGGCTGACTCTGCGCGTGCTGCCTCGCCGTCTCGGTGATTTGTAGAATGCGTTCTTCATCCGGGAGACAGCGGACAAATATTTCCAGCGGTGGAGACTGATGGGCGACGCGGAGGGCGGAGATTTGGACAAGGTGATTCCAACACTCCCGACAGGGAAAGGGTACCGTCTTGGCGTTTAGAGTCGCCTTGGCACCCCCACCGACGGAGCAAGAGGGGGGGCACCCATTCCCTGACAGAGAGGAGGCCACCAGATAGATGCGATCCACTTTAGTGTAGCTGATCCCATGGGCTGCGAGAGAGCCAAGCGCGTTTTGCTCCGCACAACCTTTTAATATTCCTTTGAGAGTGCCATGGGAGCCGTTCACAAC
>AUXL01000295.1:0-12630 GCA_000482185.1 Angomonas desouzai | reverse complement strand
ATTAAAATAAAACTGAAACTTATACCACTTTAGTTTTTTCTTTTTTTTGCGTTTTCCGTATTTTTTTTGTTTTTATTATATTTTTGTTATACATATCTGTAGTGATGTTAGCGGTCCCTCCTCCCCCTTACCCGGGGACGAGCGGCCTTAGCAGCGCCGTGAGCGGTAGCGGTTCCGTAGTAGCCAACAACAAGAATAATAATAAATCTAATAATAATAATAATAATAATAATAATAATAATAAGAAAAAGAAGGGTCAACGTTCTTGCAATAACAACAACAACAACAAAATAATAACAACAATAATAAGAGTAATAACAATATGAAGAACAAGAAGAGGCCGCTCCCACCCCCGCCTGTCTCGCTGCCACCTCCTCCTTGGTACGGCTGCCGTCGCCTCCGCTCCTCCCCCTCCCCTACCTCTGAGGATACTACTACTACTACTAACCATACTAATAGTAATACCAATACCCCCACGAAGCCCCTTCCATCTATTCTCTACAAGTACAGTGAGGCCGGCCTGCAGCACGAGGTCCTCGATCTCTTTCATTATATTCAGCTCAACGAGGCCGAGCGCGCCGACAGGGATGCATGGGTGGAGACCGTGAAGGGGATGGTAGCACAGTGGAGAGCAGCGGAGCGCCGGGCCCACTACCGCTACCCCGCCCCATCCCCCCAGGAAGGCGAGGGTCCTCTTCTACTCCCTCTCTTCATGGAGGAGGATAGTGTACGGGTGGTATTGCACGGCAGCTACGCCCTCGGCCTCTCCCTCCCCTCCAGCGACATTGACCTCGCCCTTCTCCTTCCTCACCGTCGCGAGGGCGCCGTCATCCCCTCTTCCGAGTACCTCGTCCGCCTCTCCCAGTACGTCCAGCGCCACTACCCCTCGGTCTACACGGAGGTCCGCCGGGACTGCCGTGTACCGGTGCTCTACCTCTATGACGAGGCCTTGAACCTCTCCTGCGACGTCATCGTCGACCACGAGGAGGCGCCACAAGAAGGAGAGGAAGGTGTACCACAGAGTAGGATCGAGCAGGTAGTGGAGCGGCAGCGGCGCTGGCTCTATCCCTCCCCCTCCACTCCCCATACCGCCGCTCTAGTCTTGATTCTGTGTACCAAGGCTCTTCTCTACCAGTGGGGACTGCACAGTACCTTTACTGGTGGTATCAGCTCCACTGCTGTTTACTCCCTCGCCCACCGCTTCCTCGGCGGCGGCAAGAGCCCGATCCGTCGCAGCCCTAGCGGTAAGAACGTTGTCGCCCTCAGCCCCGAGAGCCTCCGACAGCACTCCCAACACAATGAGAATTCTGTTCCTAATAATAATAATGATAATAATAGGGAAGAGGAAGGTATCGCCAAGACGCTCTTCCCGCCCTCTTCGACGCACACCAACGGCTGCTCAAGCAACTCCTGCACCGGCAGTGAGGACGGCAGCGAAGAGCGAGAAGGGAGAGCGAGCAGCCCCTCCCCCGTCTCTGTCGCCATCCACCCTCACGTCAATACCAATAAGAAACAGAATGTGAACTACGGTAGACTACTGATCAACTTTTGGTACTATTTGAGCTCCTTCGCGTTTGTCAATGGGTATGGTATCGAGGATGCCTTCGCGGTGGGCTCGTCGTCGCCCTCCAAGGACCTCACCGGTACCGCGCATCGCATTGGGGAGGTGTTGCTACTACTGCAGCAAACGTTACAGAATTTGGAGCGACGGTATAACCCGTCGTCGTCGGCGTCCTCGTATGATAGGCATTGCACCCCTATTCCATCGGCCTCCCCGCTCGCTAGCGTGTTTGTCGATCCTAGGAAGATTGCCGGATGAGGAGGGAGAGAATAATCAAACAAACAACAAAAAACAAAACAAAAAAAAAAAAAGAAGGAATTTTTTTCTCTTTTTTTTTGCCTTTTTTTGTGAACTAAATCTAACTAACCGAATTAAATAAATACTAAGCTTAACTAACATTAAAACTAAAATTAAATAAAATCTCGATTAAATAAGTAATATTAATAATTAAACTTTTTTTATGTTTTTTAGAATATGTACCTGTCCTGTTTATATGCTCAATACAATTCTGTTTTTTTTTTCTTTTCTTTCCTTTTTGTATTTTTCAATTTACATCTATATATAAAACATTGTATGCTATTTTTCATTTCTGTACGATTCTGAAGCATCTTTCTGTTGCTAAAAACTTGTTTTTTTTTGTTTTTTGTTTCGTTATACGTTTTCTGTTTATCAGCTTGTTTCTCTGCATTCCCACCCCTCTTACTCCTCTCTCTCTCTCCACTATCACTAGTTACAAACATATATTCGCATATATAATGCCCCCCTTAGTATACGAGTACCCCGGCTGGAGTGTGGAGAAGCTCCTCGCTCAGCGCGGCCGCCGTCTTCATTTATTGTTAGACGATCCCTATCGCTTCGTCACTGTCCTCCTCACCGACCGCCGCCCCCACCATCCCCCTGATACCACCGGTGTGCTAGGGCCTTATACTCTCCACTGCCTCGACTCTCCGTGCTACCACGCCGCGGGCCCCCTGGGAGAGGGGAATATCGTGGAAATAGAAGAACTGGGGGTGACCTGCATCGAGTGCCCCTGGCACCGCTATCTGGTGGACCTCGAGACCGGCGGGGAGATGCTATTGGAGGCGGATCCCTCTCTTATCTACAACGACAGCAGCAAGCGCTCTCCTCTGCAGCCGCTAGGACTGCATGATGAGGGGGTGGTGGTGGTGCGCGGGAAGAAGGATCGCCAGCGAATTCATAAAGCTGCCCTCCTCCCCGACACCCGCAGCCTGCAAGAAAGAAAGGAGGCGGGGGAGGATGAGGAGAGCCTCCGACATGGTTATATTCTTACCATCACGATTGCCGAGGCCGCAGAGATGAAGCGGCGACCGGTGCGATCGGATGGGAGTGCGACCAGCATGAAGAACGGGGGAATGTGCATGCAGATTAATGACATCAAGTCGAAGGGGCTGGATCAGCTGGGGATGTAAAAATAATATTAAATGTAGTGAAAGTAAAAAATGAAAGGGTGGAGCCCCCCTTTTTTTTTTCTCCTCGTTCCGCTTATTACTTATAATATTATATCATTTCTCTCTCTCTCTCTATTTTTGTTTTCTCCTGCGGACTGTGTACACATGACTTGAACCCTCCTTGAACACCTTGCTTCTTTCTCTCTTTCTTTTAGTAAAGATAACACACACTTATTTATAGTCTGTAGGCACCTCTTTCTACACACTTTTCCGTGTTGCCCTATCAAAAGAATAAATAATTAAATAACATATTAGATAAACAAATACTTTAAAATTAATTAAAATTCGTCAAAAGCACTTGCTCATTTTTCATTATCGCTTCGCATCCCCCTAATTAATCATTAAATCTATATATTTAAATAAAATAAAATAAAATACCGCATCCTAGAAAAATAAAATAAAAATAAAATGAGTCAGCTTATTTCCACCGTGTCCTCGGGCACGATCGCCTCCACTAGCCGCGACTACTACCACTATCTCCTCTCCTCCATCCAGCACCTTCTCCAGCAGCCCGGGGGCAAGTCCTGGCGCGTGCTCCTCCTCGCCGCCCTCCAGGAGGAAAAGTCTTTTGAGACCTTTGGGAAGTTTCTGTTTGTTATTACGGTGTATTACTATCTGAAGGAGAAGGCGAGAGGGGGAGGGCTTCTGTCCTCTGCGCCGTCCGCTACGAAGGAGGGGAGCAGCGGTGGGGTTGGCGTGTATGAAGGGAGCATTCCCTTCCTCGTGGCCGAGGAGGACACCCGCACCGCCCTCCAGACCCACCTCCCCCTCGCCGCCGACCGCGCCCTCATCGCGGCCCGCTTGCAGCAACAAAAGCAGATCAAGAAGTTACTTCTCAAGTTGATTGGTGGGGAGGAGATGAAGATGGAGCTGAAGCGCATCTCGCAGGAGGCGAGCAAGGAGGCAGGAAGAGAGCGGAAACTGCAGTGCTGGGCGCATCTGCTGCGGCACTCCCTCACCACGCTGCTGGCCTCGCACTACATCTACACCCTCACCGTGAACCTCTGCCTCATGAAGCAGGTGCTGAAGGTGATCACTTTTGTCCTTTACTCCCGCGAGGTGAAGGCGCTCATAGAGGAGGAAGAGAGAGAGCGGAAACGCCGGCGCAAGGCCAACCCTTTAGCCTCCGAGGGAGAAGAAGAGGGCAACGAAAAGAAAAAGAACATCTTCTCCCGTTGGTGGTCGGGCGGTGTCAAGAACCTCATGATGGAGATGGCCCTAGAGCGGATGATGAAGCAACAGGCGCAGTCCGCCGCGTCCTCGCGCCACTACTGCCCCCCTACCCCCTTCTATGAAGAAGGACTCGGTGAGGAGGAGGAGGAGCTGCAGCTCAAGGCAAAGGTTAAAGAGGTACGGCGCCGCCGGGAGGAGCGGCAGCGGCGGCAGCGCAGTCGGCATAGCAGTAACCCCCTGCCGCCCACCCCAGGGCGGGTGACGGTGTCCACCGACAGCGGTGCGGTGCGCTACCCTGAGGCCGATAGAGAAGCAGAGGCCCGTGACGACGAGGAGGCCGATGAGGAAGAGGATGAACTCGTAGAAGAAGAGCTGCTGCTCGCCGCGCAGTGTGGGCTGTCCATTACCCGACTCCTCGACACCGCCGTCCCCCGCATCGTGCGGACCGTGGAGGAGGTGGTCTGGGGGGTCCTCCCCCTCCAGCCGAACCCCCAGAGTACCGTCACCCCCCACCCCAGGGCCGCTGTGTTCGCCAACATGTCGGAGATCATTAAGGAAGAAGATATTGAAGTGCTCTTTTCTTTACTAGGCAGTGAGATGCAGAAGCGAGTGGATGTGGGGGAGTGGCTGAGAGAGGAATCACAGATGGAGGCGGGGGTGCTCGAGCGGTACTGCCCGCCGTCGAGAGGCTCCTCCATGGTGGCGACTGCAGCAGTCCCACTAGCAAGGGAGAGGAGGAGGATATTATAGAGTATCCCCCAGGGTCTACGGTGCTGCTGGACGCAAGAGGGAAGCCGGTGCACGGGCGCCGCGGGAATAGCGTTGGGAGTAGTGGTAACGGCCTCGTGGGAGAGCTCTTTCAGGATGATGACGAGGACGACAAGGAGTTCGAGGACGCCTTCCTCCGCCGCCCCGCCCCCCGTCCCTCTCAGCGCGGCCCCCACCACCTCCAAAAGCTCCGCCAGCGCCACCTCCTCCTCCAGCAACAGAAGGAGTTCTTTGCGGAGCTGCTAGCCAGCGAGGACCGCTTTGGCGAGCTCGTGCGGCGGCAAGGGGCGGCGTGGGTGCCTCCGAGGGCGGCGGTCGACCTCCCCTCCGTGCGCTCCTACGATAGCGCCACCGGTACCTGTCGCCTGCTGCTGTACGCCGCGGTGCTCGACGGGCTGCGACTGCCGGCGGTGGAGGAGGAGCTGCGGATACCGCCCTCCTCCCGTCTGTTTGCACTCGAGATGGCCCGTGCTACCTGCCAGCCCTAATAACAAGAAGAAGAGAACGAAACTCTTTTTTCTTTGTACAGTATTATATCTATATCTATAATTCTAAAAAATAAATAATATAACAACAAAAATGATGATAAAAATAATTGATAATGACAAAAAACAACTAATTATTAATTATTATTATTTACACCGTCACCTTGTGGGGGTATCCATTTGCACGAGTGCTGTGGTCGAGTACTGGAGGTGTATTATACCAATATTCTTATTTTCGTTTTTTTACCATGTGAAATCAAAAGAGTTGAACAAAAACAAACATACATTGCTATTTTTTCATTTTATTTCCTTCACCCCTTTCCCTTTTCACGTCACAAGAAACAACTATACACGCACACATAAACGTATATTTTCATTTCCACATTATATTAGTTTCACCCTCCATGTTAGGAACAGTGCTGGCAGCGGCAACCTCCTACCAGAGATGCAGACCCGCGCCCGCACCCTTGAGCGGGCCTCCGAGGAGACTATTATACAAATGGAGAAGCTGATTAACTCTCTTTCCACCGAAAGCCTTTCTCACCAAGACAGCGCCTTTCCTGTGGAAGTGGAATGAATAATAACAATAATAATAATAATAGTAATAACGCATTTCAGAGTATTTGTCGAAATTATGAAACCGAACGGGTCAAATTAAACTCTCATCTTCATCAACTGGAGGAACTCATTCAGCGTATCGAGAATATCAATAGTAACAATAATAGTGCTGGAGGCTCAGAGGGCCCTAGTCCTATTGTCGGTAGTCATGTGCAGCGACTGCGCTCTATCTTGACCGAAAAACGAAAGATCTTTCAAAAACTACAAACTGATTTCACTAAACGTAAAGAAAAGTACGAACTCACGCAGCGGACGGGGGGAAATGGATCCTCCCGACACTTCGACCGCGACGACGGTGGCAATCAGGAGATTAAATTACTGATCGAGGAACAAGACACGATCCGCCACACCCAGCGCCGTCTCAACACGATACTAGAGGAGGCCTCGGAGACACAGGACCGGCTGCGGTGGCAGAGGGAGCGGTATCTGCAGCGGGCGGCCGATCAGGCGTTGCTGATAGCGGAGCGCATCCCTATTGTACAGATGGTGCTGCGGCGGATCGACAACCGGCGGCGGCGGGAGGTGGTGGTGCTCAGCACGGTGGTGGGGGTATTGTTGTTCCTGACCTTCCTGTTCTGGTAGATAGGAAGGAGGGAGTCTCATTTTACTTTTGCTGTGCTCTTTATAGATTCGTTTGCCAGAAATTTCGATTTTTTTTTTTGTGGTTATGCTTCCCTTTTTTACCTTTAGCTTGTATCTTTTTAACCTTCATTTCATTTCAATTCTCGTCTCGTCTCTCTTCCATTTTCTTTGTGTTATAAAAAAGAATAGATAATCATAAAGAAACAAACAAGAGTGTGTAATAGAATACATATAGAAAACAAATAAATAAATACTCACACATCACTTTTTTTTCTTCCTTTTCTGTTAGACACACATGAGCGCCAATAGGAGCGGCGCCGTTCCTATCAAGAGCAATGCCGTGTACCAATCTCAGGGCCGCCACAGCCCTGTCGTGCATAGTAGTAAGCGAGGGGTGATGCGGCCCCGCACACTGACGGTGTCCACCACAGTAGAGACGGTAGTAGCCCCTGAGGGAAAGAAAGAAAAGGAGAAAGAAAAGGAGAAGGAGAAGGAGGAGCCTTCTAGTAGTACATCAAAGGCTCCCCCCTCCACCACCCCTGCCCCTCCTGTGGTGCCGCCGTTAGGGTTCAAAGGGCTAGCGAGAGAGGGACCACCGGCCCCCAGGGCACCTCGGCCCACCAGTGCTCGCGGTCGCTCCCCCCTCGCCTCCCCCCGCGGTGGCCATCCCAATGCCCTGTCCGACGTGCAGAGAGGACAGCTGACGCCAGGGAGCCCACACCCCATCCCCTGCAGCCGCAGCCCTCGCCAGACCTTCTCTCATCCTAGCCCTATTAACATTAATACCAATACTAATAATAATAACAACAACAACAATAAAAATAGTGACGCCGCGTCCTCGGCGACCCCCAGTAGTGTCTCCCCTCTCATGATGTCGGGCTCCCTCGCCTCCCCCCCGCCCCCCTCCCTGAGCCTGCCGCGGGAGCGATACCACCCCCGAGACCGTAGCACTTCTAATAATAACAATAATAACAACAACAATAATAACGTTAATGCCGCTAGCATGAGTAGTAGTGCCTCTCCACTCTCTCTCTCCCGACAGACAAACGAGAGAATTAGTATTCCCCCCTCCCCCGCCACCGTTCTTAGTCAGGAGGACCCCTCCAAGGCAGCGGGCTCCCCCAGGTCGCGTAAAACGCCGCCCCCACCGCTCGCCCTCCGCGCCCGCAGCCGCAGCAACCGTCGCCCCCTCCCACCCCCCCAGAGCGCCACTAGCAGCAGCGAGGACGACGACGACGACGACGATGATGACGATGAGGATAACAGTAGTATCGCCGAGGAAGAGGAGGAAGACTACACCGAGAGCGATGTATTAGAAACGGAGAGGAGGAGGAAGAGGGGGGAGGGAAAGAGGCTACGCTCGCGGAGGTGCTTCAGACCACCCAGAAGGAGAGAGAAAAGAGGGATACTAGAGCGCCACCGGCGGCCGACATAGACAAGAAGAAAAAAGTTAGTCACCCCCAGAAGGATACGCCCACCTCTAGTCCCCTCTCCACCACCGCTACCAAAGACAAGACGGTCTTTTCCCTTGATAAGAAGAATGAAGAGGCGTTATTTATTTTTGACAAGCGGAATGAGGAGGATGCCGTACAGCAGTACATGACTCATCGCAGTAGTGACACCACTCTAGTAGAGAACAATAAAGAAGGAAAGGATGAGAAAGGAGGACGTCAGGGTGGTAAAAAGGGTGGGAGCGCGGAAGAGGTCGTAAGAGAGAGTAGAAAGAGTTTAGAGAGTCCACTACTGTCGCCTAACACCGCCGTTCACCCCCGCGAGCGTAGTGATGTCCTCATTCGTTGTACTAGCTCCACTGTCCTTGAGGACAGCTTAAATAATAACATTAATAACAATAATGGAGAGGATGGCCACCCACCAGGGACGCGCTTCCTCTCCCCCAAGGCCAAGAGTCCCTCCCTCGAGAGCAGCCTCAACGCCAAGACCCCTACTAGTGCTACTCATATGAACAGCAAAGGCAAGAGCCGGAGCAGCGGGAGCGAGGACGCCTTCTTGTTGGAGAAACTAAAACCCCTTAGCTTATACGATGCCTTCTTCAGGTGTGCGCCTTCCGCTCACGGCAGTGGTGGCTCCCCCCCTCGCCACGGTGAGCCCGGCACCCGGGGCAGCCCTCCTCACCCCTCCTCCCCCCACAGCGGCAGCGAGTGGTGTGTCGATGACAAGGTGCTCGCCAAGCTGCTAGAGTACGTTCGTCTGTTTCACTACCCTCACCCTCTCCGGGGGTCGGAGGAGAGAGGCCAGCGGGGGCTGTGGGGGCCGGCGGCCTCCGTGCCGTGCCCGCTGCACTACCCTGCGCCAGGGGGTGCCAGCCCATCCGGTACTGCAGGGGGAAAGAAGACGAAAGCAAAGAAAGGAAAGGGGAAGACCGGCGCTAGTAAGAGTGCCGGTGAAGGAAAGAAGGAGGAGAAGCCAGAGGAAGGGGAGAAGGAGAAGGCGCTCCCCAAGACGGTGCCGTGCAAGGACGGCGTCCACCGCCGCTGCGCCCTCAAGACCACCCCCCGCTGTGCCCTCGCCCTCCTCCCCTCCCGCCCCCTTCCCCTCCACTTCCTACCAGCGGAGGAGGCGACGCGGTGGTGGGCGGAGCAGGAGTATGTAATCGGCGCCATCCTCGCCTGCGTCTGCTGTAACAATAGTAATAATACCGCGGTGATTCCCTCCTCTTCCAGACACCCCATTCTCTATACGTTTCAGTATCTACTCCGTCACTTTCCCTTTTGGCTAGAGCCCTCCTCCTCCTCTCCCTCTCTTACTGGGGGTGCGTTGGTGGAAGAACAGGTGCGCAAGTTTGCTGAGATTTGGGAGTCCCAAGTGCGACTCATATTTCTCCCCGCCGTCGCCAGTCACCAACGCCTCTTTACCTTCCAGGATAACGGTAGTTTCTTGGGCGGCTCCACCGGCTCCTCCTCGAGCCATCCTACTAGTGTGGTGTTTTCCTCCGAGTTTGAGGGCGGTAACCTTTATCGTGTCGAGCGAAATAATACGGCCACAGGGGGTAATAATAACAGCGGTAGTACCACTACAGCGGCTGCTAACAACATTAACAATAATAATAACAACAATAACAATAATAATAGTGTCAGCACGAATAATAACAATATCATCAACGGCCAGGACCCCTTCTCCTTCCAGTTGTGGCTGGAGCCCGATAACAGCGTGAGCGACAAGCGCATTTGGTTCCGCTTCTCTGTCAGCGTGCACGGCGGCTCCTCCTCCTCCCCCGCCTCCTTCGCTCCTCATCAGGTACTCCGCTTCAAGATTATGAACGCCGCCACGCACGTGAAGCTCTACAAGAAGCACAAGATGTGCCCAGTGTGGTGCGACGACCACAGCCCGGAGTGGAAGCCGGTGGACAGCTGCGGCTTCAAGCTCGTCAGTGGGGCGCACCACCACCATCTGGGCCCTAACGCAGGGAAGGGAGGCAAGGAGGGCGGCAGCAACGAGAACTCCACCACCCAGTTCACAGGGGACCATAATAGTAATAATAATAACAATAATAGTGTGTCCCTCACCGCCCCCCTCCTCCTCCCCTACCACGCACAAGGAGAAGGAGACGCCCACCTCCACTGTTCACACCACCGGTGTCACCGCGAGCTACGGTGAAATCACCTTTACGATTGTCATCCCCAAGACCGCGACCGGCAGAGATGCGATTCAGACCGTTCAGGTAGCCTTCTGCGTGCCTTATACCTATGCCGACTTACTGTGCCATATCACCCACTGGCATCAATTAGTAAAGTTTAATAATCAGCGGTACGCCTCGCTGGCGGGGTCGACGCCGGCCTCCCCGTCGGAGGAGAGAAGGAACACGATGAAGAAAGAGACAGAGGAGAAGAAGGATACCATTCGGTTTGAGGAGAGAGTGCTGACCAAGACCCCGGACGGACGCAAGCTACACCTGCTCATCATTACCGGTGATAATAATAACCATAATAATGGAAGTGCCTCCCCTCGAGCAGGAGCTCAGCAGACTGACGGCGACGACGCGGAGCCAGTTCTCTCCCACCGCCGCCGCATCGCCCTCGAGAAGTGGAGACAGGAAAAGATCAAGGAGGAGCAGGCCGCGGTGCGCGAGCTCAACGCCCTGATGGAGGCCTTCCCCTCCGCCTTCCACCCCTCCCACCCCGACGACAGCGCCCCATCGGAGAGTACGAGGGAGGGAGAGGAGGCCGCACCCTCCCCTGCTAGTAAAGCGGAACAGCTGCAGCAGACGATCCAGGAGTGCCACCGCGCCCTCGACAGCCTCAACAAGGAGGTGCAAGGCCCCTACACCGATTTCACCTCGGGTAAAAAGATTATCTTGATTACCGGTCGCGTGCACCCGGGCGAGATCACGGCCTCTCATGCTCTCCATGGCATGATCTCTTTTCTACTACTGACAGATCCTAACACTAATACTAGTAACAGTACGCCACGACACTCGTATGCTTCCTCTTCCACGGCAGTCTCGTCGCAGACGACGGAGTCGACGCTCTTACAGCAAAACTATCTCAAGGCGAAACTACTACGAGACCACTTTGTGTTTTACTTTATCCCCATGCTCAACCCCGACGGCGTCAGCCGCGGCCACTCCCGTCTCGATCAGTACGGCAACAATCTCAACCGCTGCTATAACTTTTCTAAGAATGATATTAATAATAATAACAATAACAGTAATTCCCCACAGACGCATGTCGGTCAGATTCCCACCATCGTTGCCACCAAGAACGTCTTTGATTACTTACAGTACTACTACAAGAGTCGCTTCATCGCCTACTTTGACTTCCACTCCCACGCCTCGCAGTCCAGCGGGTTCTGCTTCGGCAACCCTCTCCCCAAGACCGTCCAGCACTGGAACTTGCTGTTTAACAAGTTAATGGATCTATTAGCGAATTATTATAATGGGATGTATCTTGGGGCGTCGCCGGCGCGGAATGCCGCCGTGCACTGCATCGTGGCCCCGTCGGTGTCGGAGACCGCCCTCACCACCGCCATTCGCACCCCTGTCTTTGATTTTGCCACCTGCAAGTTCAGCAAGAGCTCCATGACACACAAGATAGGCACCTCTCGCGTGCTCTTCGGGGCCTCCTTGATCCACTCCTACACCGTCGAGCTCCCCTACTTTAGCAGTGGTCATCTCTACTGTGACCGACCGCTGCTGTCGTCTGTGAACGGCCGGGAGGGGTCGCCGGACTTGCTGCCCTCCGCGCGGCGGTCCCGGGCGGCGTCGGTGTGTCAGTCCACCCCAAAGAAGACAAAGACCAGAGGGGAGAGTGCCGCGGCGAGTAAGAGAGGGAAGGGAGGAGGAGGGGCGGCCTCTCCGCGGGCGAGGAGCGCGTCTGTCGGGGCCTCCAAGAAGAAGAAGACGGTGAAGGAGGAGGAGGAGGCCCCCACCGCCCCCCGCTTCAGCGTCGAGGCCGAGGACCACTACTACGGTGTCCTGCAGCCCTGTCTGCTCCTACAGCCCTCCCTCGTTGGCCGCTCGTGCTGCCTCGCCCTCCTGGACTACTGCAACATCAATCTCAATCTGTTTAATACGACTACTAGTACAACAGGAAAGGGGAAAACATCTTCTAACACTAACACTAAGCTGGGAATGCGTTCAACGCGAATGTCTCCTATGAGCTGCAGCAGTACGGAGGGCTGAAACGAATGCTGCGAGAGGTGAAGCGGAATATTAAAGAAAAGAAGAGTCAGGTAAGCAAGCATGGTGTGACGACACCGGTGAAGCCCATCTACAAGCAGTATTAGTCCTCATAAATAACTAATAATAAAATGATCGTTTTTCTTTCATTTTGGATTACTTTTATATATAATCTCAATTGTACAATACACCTCGATACACACAAAATATATAAAAATAGATACATTTTTCGTTTTTGACTTTTTTCTACATTATTTCTACTCTAACTTTTCATTTTTTTTTTTATGGTTTGAGCATTTGCTATTGATACGATGTATATGTTTTGCTACATTTCTTTTT
>AUXL01000294.1:0-12631 GCA_000482185.1 Angomonas desouzai | reverse complement strand
AGATGGAGGTGACGTAGAAGGTGAGGAGCTGCGAGCTGGCCACGTAGCTGACGGTGGTGGCCTCAATGGTGGCTAGCATCTTCACCATTTGACCCTCCTGCACACCCTTGTTGTCCTTCTTGGCGCCGTTGTTGTTCTGCTGCTGTTGCTGCTGCGGGGGGGCGGCGGGGGCCTGTCCGTTATTGTTGTTGGCATTGTTGTTAGACGGAGGGGCGCCGTTGCCGTTGGCATTGTTGCGGCGGGGGTTGTTGCTATACTGGTTGGCTAAGTGCGGAGGCATGTTGCTGGGCGCGTTCCCGGCGGTGTTACGACCACCTCCAGAGACATTGCCGGTTCCCTGGCGTTGGGAGGCGGCGGGGCGGTTGGTGCGGCTGCCGGAACCAGAGGTAGAGCCCTTGTTACCCATGTTTCTTTATATATATATATATATATATATTTATTTATTGATGAATAATATATGCAAATAGATCAAATGCACAGGGGTGTGGACGAAAAATATTTTACTTTAAAAAAAAAAAAAGCGCTAAATGTATATCTGTGTGAGTTTCACTTCTTTTTTATTTTCTTTGTTTTTTATTACTAGAACGAGAAAATAATGTATATATAATGTACAAACAGATAACACAGTCGCAAAAGGAAAAGATGAAAAGAAAAACTCTACTAAAAAGGCAAACCTTTATTTAAAAAGAAAAAAAGGAGAACGAAGACAGGAAAAGATTGGCGAATGAAGAATGAATATAAAAAAAATAAGTGTACACGAATAAAAACAAAACGAAAAAAAAAAAGAACATCAAATTTCAGATTATGCATATATAAAAATCTATCTATCAGCATTCATTTAAAACGGTTGCGCGTAGTTTCTTACTACAGTGCCCCCTTTCCGACGTACGACTTCCCTACTCTCTGTCGGTTTGTAGCTATGACGGCCGCTGTGGCCAGGACTGGATCGAACGGTGGGGGCCGTCGTGCTGCGGTGGCCCGCGGCTTGTCGCTGTGTGGCCTCCTGTATTTGCTGTTTGATGGCGTTGATCTCGTCCTCTAGGGTGGTCAGACGGTGGTTCTCCACCGCCGGTTGGCGTACCGCGGGGCTCGTGCTGGGGCTGCGGTTGAGACCGTCTAGAGAGTCCACCGCCAGAGCCGCTCCCGCCGTGTGGGGATGAGAGGGGGAGACCGATCGCCCCTCCTTCCCGTCCGACCAGTCAACAGGACCTCCCGTCACCGTCCGCGGGGGAGAGGGGGTGACCGCGGCAGGGGGGCTAGGGAGCGCCATCCGGCACGCCTCCCTCAGCTGTGACTTGAGCAGAGAATTCAAATTTAGCAAGGACTGTTTCTCGCTCTGGAGGTTGACCTCCATCATCTGATACCGGGACACCTCCTTCTTAAGGGCCTCCCTCTCCGACAGCAGGGCACGGACGTGTTGCTCTAATTGTAAGCTCTTCTGACGCCACACCTCCACCTCCTGAAGGGTCGACGACGAGGGGCCAGCGTAATGATCCCTTCCCCTCGGGGGGAGCGTCGTGTCCTCCTCTGGGCCGCCCGTGGAATAATCCGTGTCCTCATCATCGTCGGAGCTCATCTCAATCTCTCCCGTTTGCTGTTTCTTCCCCTTTCTCGATCTCTTGGATTCCTTTTTCTTCTTCTCTCGTCTCAACTGACGTCGCATTTCCTCGTAGGACTGGCGCAGTGCTTGATACTCCTTGGTGAGGAGACCAAGGGAGGAGGACTGAGATAGCTTGCTGTCCGAGGGGGTGAACTTGCCGGCGCCGCCGCCCGCCGTGTCCATGATAACCTGCGCCCGCAGCACCTCCATCTGGTACCGCGCGATCTCCTCTTCCTTCTCTTTCAACGTGTCCTTCAGACTGTCCCGCTCCTCCCTCGTCTCCTGCAGCTCCGACTCTAGTGACACCACCTTTTGTTGGGTCTCCTTGGCTTTGGCTACCAGCGGGTCATTTTGCAATTCCAGGGTGAAATTGGTAACCTGCTGCTGTATCTCCCCATTCACCCGGGTCAGCTCCTCCACCTGGCCGAGAAGAGCCTCCTTCTCCGCGCGGAGAGACTTCACCAAAACAGACTGTCGATCCGTGTCCTCCAGGAGGTGGAACTGATCCTCTAATGCCTCTCGTGCCGCCTCACTGGCATGCAATTCCCTCGTCAGACGCACCACCTCGGTTTGGTGCTTCTCTTCCGTTTCCAGCACCTGGCCACGTAATGCATCGTGACTGTTCTGAAGGTCTTGTAAGCGACGCTGTAGAGCCAGAGAGGTTTCTTCCGCGGTGGACTTGTCCTGCTGGGCCTTCTTTGCGGTTCGCTCCACCTCCTCCTTCCACAAGCGGGCCTCCTGTCGCAGGCTCTCCGCATCGTGCTCCAGACGACTCTTCAGCACCCGTAGTTCCTCCAATTGTTCCTTATCTACTCGCGCCGTCTCCAGGACCCGCCGCAGCTCCGCCTCTGACGTAGCGGTCTGCTTCGCTTGTTCTAGGATGGAGGACTGGAGTCGGTGTTCAGACTCGGACCACTTTCGCCGCAGCTCCTCCATCGCGGCAGAGGCGGCTTCGTAGTTTTGGCGGAGTTCCTGGCACTCGCTGAGGTGTCTCGCACTGTCTGTTTCACGGGTTTTCTGAGCTCTCTGCAGCGCCAGTTGGGCGTCCGCGAGTTCCGACTGCAGTCGTGTCTTTTCCAAGTCTAACCGGGAAGATTTGCGCACCTCCTCTCGCAGGGCCTGCTCCAAGCTGGCAATCTTCTCAAGAGACGTGTTTTCTTTCAACTCTTCCTGTCGACCCTCCAGCCAGGTCTTCAACTGCTTCAATTCCTCCGTGGCACTCTTGTGCTGATTTTCTAACATCCACTGTTGCTGCTGGAGACCGGCGCACTTTTTCTGCTCCTCCACCAGCGACCGGTGGAGGCCCTCTGATTCTGAAGTTTTTGCCGCCAACTCAGCCTCCACCGCCTCCAGGCGTGAGGTAAGTCGCTCTTTTGTTTCTTTCAGAGTGCTCTGATGTCGGCTCTCCAACTCTTGTCGGTTCTTGTCAAGCTCCCGCGTTTTGGCGAGATATTCCCGATGCTGCCGATCCCGCTCTTCCTCCAGCTCTTTCCGTTGAAGTTGCATCGTAGAAAAGAGGTGTTCCTCCTTGACGGCAAATTCCTTTTCTAAGCGGCGGCGCAAGTCGTCTTTTTCCGCCTCCAAGTCCCGAAGCCTTCCGCGCAATTCTGCAATCTCGTTAGACCTTGCCTCCAGCTGGGACTCCAACGTATCCCCAGCGGTTGTGGCTTGCTTAAGCTCCCGGTACAATCGCTGGAGTTGTGACGAGGCCTCGCTCAGTGCCGCGTCTCGCTCTCCTATGAGCCCATAATTGAATTGGTAATCCTCCTCTAGTTTCTGCAAACGATGCTTTAGCCTCGCAATCTCCTCTTCGCGGTCCGCCAAGCACCTCTCCAGTGCTGTGACTCTGTACTCCACCGCGTGGCGTAACTCATTTTGTTTGAGTTCTATTTCTGTGTAGTCAATCGTCGAGGTGGGGGACAGTGTAGACTGACGCGCAGGAGACGCGGAGAGGAAGGTACTGTTGTTGTTGGCCGGGGCCTGGGTGCGGGGGATGGCGTCGGGCAGGCCGGAAGAGAAACTACGCGGGGGCTCCTCCGCACCCCGCGAAAACCGGACAGCGTGTCCCGTGGGTTGGTCTTGGGGTGAATCCAAACTATTTCCGCTGTTGCTGTCGCTATGATTATTTTTTGGGCCGCTGCTACGACCACCGGAAGAATCCTTTGATTCCATCGTTTATGATTAATAAAAAAAAAAAAAAAAATCTAAAGAAATAAATCTATCACTTCTAGATCTAGAAGAATTTACTTTACAGTAAACAGGAGAGGGAGAAAAAACACCGGCCGGCAAAAAGAGAGAAAAGTTGGAATCAATGTTCAGGGGATATTTTTGGAGGTAAAGCACGAAACGCACAATAAATCTGTGGTCTTCAATGGATTTGCTTTTTTTTTTTTCTTTTTTGACATGCATGTACGAATTCAAATAACGAGGTATAGAAATAAAGGGGGAAAAGAAGCACATAATATACTCAGACTTTGCGTTGGGAAAAAAAAAAGCAATTCTCACCACTAAAAACTGACTAACCGATCTGGGCATTGCCACTCCGCAACTCGTTGTCCTCCACTCCAGGAAAAAGCTGACGATAATAACCAGGAATGTGGAAAAATTCCTCTGGAGGAGATAGACAATATTATTCTTATTATTATTTGTTAACAACAGCCGGCATTATTGGCGTCCGGATTGGCCGGTTGCGCTCCCAGTGTTCCGGGGGCGATGGCGTTGCTGTTAGGTCGGCGTCCACTATTATAATTATTGTTGGTGGTTTTACCGCTGTCGAGTAATCTGGCAGCTAAATCCGTGAAGGCAGTTTCTACGTTGTTACTAGCGTTATTATTGTCCTTTGCAGACGTTTCATAGAACCCGGCTACGCCCTCTTCCTGAGCCAGCGCCTTCCCTTCCTCGGGGGTCACCTGCCTCAGAGATTCCAGATCCTTTTTGTTTCCGACGAGAAGAATAACTAGATTGGGATCCGCGTTCTGGCGGAGCTCCTGTATCCAACTCTTGGCGCGAGGGAGAGATTCCTTGTTCGTGACGTCGTACACCACCAACGCCCCACAGGCGCCCCGGTAGTAAATCGGTGCGAGACTGCGGTACCGTTCCTGACCAGCGGTATCCCATATTTCCAGCTTGAGCGTGCGAGGTGCGGCCCCGGCGGGAGAACCCGCGGAGGGGGGCACAGTGACATTACGGAAAAGATACGCGCCGCCGATGGTGGTCTCCTGATTGGGGTGGAACTCTTGTTTAACAAACCGGAGGGCAATGGAGCTCTTTCCCACCGCGGAGTCTCCCAAAAGAACTATCTTGGCGGAGGTGTCAGCGGGTCTTGCGGCAGAAGACATGTCGGAAGTATCAATAATAATAATAGTGAAAAGAGGAAAAATATCAGGTATGATATATTTGAGATATAAATGTATGAAGCTTTTCGGCCGTTTGCTTTTCGAGAATGAAACAAAAGAGGTAAGTAAGATTGGCAGTGGTCAATAATGAAAGGGGAAAGGGGAATTCGCCACATCCCAAATGCAATAAACTGGAAGCATCAAGAGAGCAAAATTTAAAAAAAAAATACAAGGGAGGAAAATTTGCAAGACCAATGTTATGCAAACTTTCCTCTCCGTGCGGGCATAATAATAGTAATAATGAACGAAATCCTTGATGGGGAAATCCACTACAATCACTCCATTTGTGGGATGCAACAAATCCATTGGAAGCGCTTCCAGGGTAAGGAAGCAAATAAGAATGACGAGTAATTCCATGGTAACGGGGTTGGGCTTACATGAGCGTGCAGTCTCCCTTCTTGTCTCCACCGGCCCTCAGGGTGGAAGAAGCCGACGCGCACGCTTCGAGAGCTTCTTGGGGCAATTCATCTAATGTGGTGACAATAGCGAAACTATTTTGTCCGTTCACGAGTGGAGACTGGCGGACCAAAAGACTGAGAGAGACAGGCGGATACATGGAGGCAGAAGCGTCAGTGGGAACGGGGGTGGAGACAACAAAGAGGTTCCAACGCTGTGAGCGAGCCTTAGCCACCACGGCGGAGGCGTTGCCTGCCTCGTCCACCAAGAGATCCACAAGACGTCCAACGCCAAGCGATTTGCTCGCATGGTAAAAAAAGGGCGGAACAGGTTCGTACGGCAAGCTGCTAGTCGCCTTTTTGGACTGGCTGGGCAACAAAACGCAAACCATGGGCACCACCATGTCTTCCGGTCGTTCAGTAGCCTTACCAAGCGCCGTATGACGGGTATTTCTCGGCTGCATGATCAACGAGGTCAAATTCTGTGGTTTGGGACTGGTGGAGTTGGGGGACGTCTGTGGAGGGGTGACAGAACCCACACGCCTCAACGGTTGTTCTTTCGGGGGGTGAGAACAGGAATGCAAAGTAGGAGGAAGTCCATGAGTCGCGCAAAAACGCTTTCGGCAGCCGGGGCACGTGACGGTCCACTGGACAGGGCAGTGCTCGAACATGCAGGTTGCTTTTCCTCCGAGACGTCGGCCGCCACCACTTTGCTCCTCGCTTCTAATGCTCTGTGGGACAGGCTTGCATCCGCGGTCCATGTGTCGGTTAACTGCTTCATCAACTGCCTGCCCGGGGTACTCGAGTGAGACTACACGGTTACATAAAGGGCAACTGGCCACTATCGCGTTCGTCACATTGGGGCACTGATGAGCACTACTTGCAATGTGTTCCGAGCAGAACTGCTTCTTGCAGTTGCTGCACTTTGTAGTCAGCAAATCAATCTGGGTACAGCCCGGGTGCTGACACAGCTTTTCCTCATCATCGTTCACACCAACTTGCATTGAAGATTTAACTATCGTCGGCTGTTTTTATTGTTTTTGTGGAGCCGTTTAGGTTCTATGAAGGCGTATCCTTTTGAGATAAAGAGGGGAGAGGAGAAAAATTATCATTGCAATTCAAGCGTTCAAGTCACAAGGTAAATATCGTGAAGTCCGTCACTTTTTCTTAAAAAAAAAAAAAACTTATTAAAAATGCTTAGATTCAAACGTATTATTCGGCTGTTACCGTTTCCACAGCTGGAGCCTCCATGCGTTCCCCACAGTACACCAAAAGACCGTAAGCGCGTAAAGAGCCGTCAATGGCCAGTTCTAGCTTACCGGTGCTGAGAGTGGCGCTGACGAACCACGGAGCATCTCCTGCACGGTGGCGTATTCCCAGCAGTACACCGCCCACCTCCAAGTTGTCCATCACAATGGAAAAATTAGAATCCAACGTGGCCTGAACCTCCGCCTCCGTCTTTTCCCCTTTTTCAGCGGCACACACTAATTCTCGGAGGGGTCCTCGTACAAAAGGGAATGATTCGCCTTCGCCTACCACTGTACTTCCCAAAATAGTTTTCCAGTGTTCTTTCAATAGCACATATCCCTCCTTTAGTAAAGTGGAAAGAAGACTGCGTTGGGTGTCGGCAGACAGAAACATTTTTCTCTTTTGAAAGAGTGGCGCCATGTACGAGGCAGCCTCCACCACAGCTCTCCAACGGCATTCCGCCTGGGACAAAAACTTGCCGTCATAAGTTTCAAACGCTCTTACCCCAATCGACACTATTTCAAGTCCGGGACCTTTGTAGGGTTGGGTGCTAAACACCATCCGTGCGACACCCGGTGTCACGAGGACAATACGTCTGGTGGGGCCTCCGTGGGGATTGAGATGGAACACCGGTACCAAACCGCCCTCCGGGATCGTGGAACCGTCTCGGATATCGGACCAATAGATAAATTTCCCCTTTTGGAGGGGATCAAAGGAATAAAATCGGGTGATGCTTTCCCACTGAGGATCATTCTTTTCGACCGGGCACCACAACTTTCCCTTGGTCCACTGGTTTAACCGGTGTTTCAGCACTACCGCCGCCTTTGAGTGATTGTCTTCGGGGTGCTTTACTTTACGGAAGGCGGCAACAAAGAATCCTCCTGTGTTGTCCCGGTGGGGAAGCACTCTCAGTACCTTGCTACCGTCATACGCGGGTGGGACGGCGGGGTTCATCAATCCCTCCACATTAGGCGAGAGTATGCCTCCATGGGAGTGCAGAGACGCTCCTTTTTCTCGAAGTGCGGCGTTAACGTCAACCAGTTCCACCACTTCCCCAAACTGCTCCAATGCAGCGCACACCACTTCTTCGTCTTCCTTGGGATTCAAACTGCAGGTGCTGTAAACAAGTATACCTCCGACCTCCAGTAAATCCAATCCTCTGCGAAGAAGGGCCTTTTGGGTGGGCACCAATGACTTTACGTATCCGGCCGACCATGTCGTCGCCACCGCACGTCCTTTTCGAAGAGTTCCATCTCCGGAGCACGGCACATCGCAGATTACTCGGTCAAAGCGCCGCTCTGAGGGCGTCCACGCATCATCGGAGACATTTTTAGTGTCGTATAATCTTGGCCATTGGGTGCCGTCGCATCGGGTTACGATCGCATTCGGGGCGTGGTACCTTTTAAGACGGGCGGGAAGTGTCTGGGTGGCCTTGGCGCGTTCCTTTTCGTTTGAAATAAAGACGCCTTTAGAAACCTCCGGCGTCCACCCACCCTCCAGCATGTTGTCCAGAGCCTGCAGTGTTTTGCTCCCCGGCGCAGCGCACATTTCAAGAACAGTGTGATGGGGTTGAGGATCCAGCACAACAACTGGGATCGCCGACACCACCTCCTGGAATGAGACAGCACTGGAGGAATGCAGCACGCGGCACGCATTTTCCACGTCAGGGTGGCCGTGGTAATCTCGATTGCTGCAGGAGTAGAGATGAGTCTGTTTCGGCATGCATGCCACGGGTCGCACCACCGGTTGTAACACCCCGCTGAGCGGTGCGGATCGGGGATGGTCGGGAAACAGGATGGAAAGTGCTGTCTCCTCCAGTACCCTCTCATTGCGGTGCACACGGAGGGTCATCGGGAGTGGGCAAGACATTGTCTCTACAAACCGATTCCACTCTTCGAGAACCTCGGCCTCATCCCCGTTGTCAATCGCCGCCAGATGTCTTGCAGCGGGGGAAGAGGGATCCTCCCCCTTTATTATGGACCTAAAGCGTTTACCTTTGTAGTATTGAAGGAGGGGAGTTGACTCGTCAATGGGGCCAGCAGTAGCCCCCTCCTCCTTCCTTCGAGCGTGCACACCGACGGGGCCCGTGGCCTGGCTCAGCGCAAAGCATAATTCCGACACAAGGACCTGTTCTTCGGTAGACCGACTATGAGGGACGCGCCGAGTGATAGTAAGAATATCTTTAGACCCCTGAGGGCACATCTCTTCGCCAAGGTCCTCCACTAATTTGTTCAGGCCCTCTCCGCTAATGATAGCGTCTTCGTCTAAATCGTCATTAGGGGAGGAAGCGGAGTACCGCTCCACCAGGAGCGACCGGGGGTTCTGATCAGCGCCCAGGATTTCAATCAGCTTTAATAGCACGGCGGGAAGCTCATCTCTTTCCCTTTTGCGGCGGGCATCTCTTCTTTTCATTTTACTTTTTTTTTTTCTTCTAGCGAAAAGGGGGAAACGGGGGGTAGCGGCAGTAGGAGACAGAACAATGGACCGAAAAAATAAGAGGAAAGGAAAAGAAAAAATAGGTGGGTACCGGTTCGTTTATGCGACAGACGATGAATTCATACACGTCGCCAGTAATAATTTAAGCGCCTCCAATACTCTCAGTTTCACAGCTAAGGCGGGCCGACTACAATTCCCAGAACTCCTTTCCGTCCTTGTTCTTGAGGTCTCTATCCGCTCCATGTCGCAATAAGTATCGACCCAGTTCCTCATTGTTCTCTGCGGAAGCGTAAAACAGTGCGGAGTCTCCCCGATGGTCCTGCAAGTTCATCCACTGTCGGTGACGATTTTTTTGGCTGGTGTTGGCCTTCTCACTGAAGTTCACCAGGAACTCCACCACATCGGCGTTGCCTTTGCTGACCGCACGGTGCAGCGCCGATTGTCCGCGTTCGTTCTGATGAAAATAATCAGCCCCATTCTGAAGTAAAAACTTCACTAAATCCAAATGCCCACGGGAAACGGCCACTAAAAGAGGGGTATTTCCCACGTCGTCCGCCATACCAATGATGGCGGACCGCGCAACGTCTTCAGGACTCGGCACCCCTCCATCGCCGTTGACGTCCACGTGTCGCGCACCAGCACCGTTAGTGGTGGCGTCGTTCCCCCCTACCTCCTCCGGGTCTGTCGATTGGTGGGCATCAGGGCAGCTAATAAAATCAGAATATTGCTTGATACATCGCTCTAATAATTCTTTCACGAACGCCTCCGGTGCCCCGACCATACACGCCGACATAAAAGGAGACACCCCGTCATTGTCCACTGTCATGGCGGGGGAGTTGCATGGCTCAGCGAGAAGTTGACTCGCTAGCCCATAATTTTTTAGAGCGACCGCCCAATGGAATGCCGTGCGTCCATCGGCATCTTTATACCCCCAAATACCATGTAGGTATGAAGATGAGGCAGCGTCTGACCCTTCATTTTTTTCTTCGGCAGACTGATCCGTCAGCCGAAGGAGAAGTGAGGAAACTTCCTCCAAAGAGTCACCGCCACAGACCTCTGAAAGGTGTTGTGTGGTCATGGTTATTATTATCTGTGTTTGCTCTTGGCTAATACTTGTCACCTCGCGTTTCTTAGCGTCTCGAGGATCACCGAAAGGAGAAAAAGGAATGAGAGAAATGGTTATAAAGAGTGTCCCCTAAGGACAAATGCAAGGGAAGAAGAAAATGCGCATCTTGCGTTCAAAACCCCTTTAACCAGAAGGAAAAGGAAACAACCTGAAGATTGTCTTTTACCGTGTTAATTTTTTATATCAATGCCTCGAAAAGCGAAATATATTTATATATACATACACAATTAAGCAAAAAAAAAAAAACTGAAAAGAGTACATACATGTTAAAACGTGTTCCCTATCTCATTATAAAGAGTCACCTTAATAATTTACAGTATAGTTTTTCTAACGAAAGGAAAAAAAAAAAATGCTTGAATGCCGAAAGCTCTGAGAATCCGGTGGGAAGGATAAATTTGGGGAGAAAAGAAGGTGCGGGACAGAGCTCGGGTTAATACATAAGAGCTTCCGGACGAAGGGCAAAGAAAGGGGGAAAGTTCAAAAGCACCGCTTTACTGACCAGATGATGATTTAAGAGTCATCATTTTTGGCCCAGTAGTCCTTATTTCCTTCCGCCAAATCCACCGCAAACCGCATATTGGGTAACAACTCTGAAATTTGCTCGAAGAGGGGAATAATGATATAATTCATGAAAGAAATTTGGCCTTTCGCAATAGCCGGTTGTAGGCGGTCCATAAAAGGACTGCACGGCAGCCCAAGGTTTCTCTCCCGGTCGCCTTGCTGATAAAACTCATCGGAAACCTTGCCGCTCCATTTAAGATAAATATCCAAAGGACGGCCGCAATTGGAAATATCCGCCATCTTCAGTGACATGGCAAGAGCAAGAAGTTGGTCCTCCTTCTTTGAAAAATCGCTATGTTCCTGGAGTTTGCTCTTCATTAAACCCACATACTTACCGTGAGACCCCATGTCAGTGGCAAGAACCATTTCAATCATTACCTCCCTTACTTCCCGCCTCTGTTCTTCGCCCAACGGACTGAGAATATTGAATTCGGGATTCTTCATCAGTTCAAACACACTACTGGCGTGGAGATTTTCCAGCACACTCCTGTCGTTGTAAAGAGTCGCGAGATAGCTGTTGGTCTTCATGTGAAAGTTGTTGTTGATACCCGGATGGTCAAAGTCGTGGATGGCGGCGGACAGCAAAGCAGAAAACACGTACTCGTCCTTCAGTTGACATCGTTCTATCAAACCACCCTTGGTGAGGATAAAACTGGTAATGTGAAGAACGTCTGCCGCGTGCATGGAGTTGTGGTACGGGTTCCCGTGGTACCCTGCCTCCACCACGCTAATCCAATTTAACGCGAGTTGCTCATCAATATTGAACTTTCGGAGCATGTCCAACTTGAAGAACAGAGCATAGAGTGTGACAAACAGCGAACCCCCCTTTGGTTGAAACGGAAGAGAGGCGTAGTCGTCACCATTCATTGTGCTTTGAATGTCAGAAACGCTGTAATGCCACTCTTCGATGTCCCCTAAAATCTTCAGAATGGGTCCATAATATTTGTCTCCCTCCAGGGATTTCTTCTTCGCCTCCAGCTCTGCTTTGGAAAGGGGCTTCACAACGGAGTGACACGGGTCAGAAGCCTTATACCGTGGGTCATCTGAGGGGATATATAAGCTCTTGATAAGTTGCATAAGAGTTTTGTCGAAATCCTTACAAGTCTTTGTTAGAAGCGGATTTACACGGCGACACTCCTTCTTTTGTCTATCCTTTACCAACTTCCACGGATCGTCAACACTGGTTTCCATATTATCCCATTGTTTCTTCAGTTCACCGAGGCGTTTTCTCGAAGTCGCCTCTTGCTGTTCGTTTCGGGCGATGTTGTCCTTTAGGGCCTGAAGTTCAGTCTCCAGACCCTCCGATTGCTCCTTCAGCATTTTCGCTTCCTTCTCCAATGACACATCCTTCGATTCAAAGTCTTTGGTGTGGCTGAAAATCTGGTGGGACAGCAAAAGCCGCTCAAATATGAAAGTTTCCATATTTTCAGAGGTCACTGTGGCTTCCAAGAAAAAGGTATTTCCACATGGTCCCGTGAAGCTCAATTTCGCTTTCTCCTCGGCGTGAATCTTGGTCACTGTAATTTCATTACTTGAAACGCAGGACGACAGCATGGGGAAAAACATTATCCAGTCAGGTTTGCTTCCCCTGGCCGCGGACAGTTCCTTTTCGTCGTACTCCTTTTTATAGCTAGTATTATCAGAGTAAGAATGCATGTACAGGCCCAATTTGTCACAGCTCTCCGCCATACAACACATAACTGAAATCTGGCCGTCGGCGGTTGCCCACGCGGGGGGCATTTTCTGCAAGTGCTCTAACATTGATGACATTGTAAATGTAAATGAAATAAATTAACAAATCAGCAAAGGAAAAAAATTCTAAGAATGGAACGAAAACGAAATTAATTTATTTTATTTTTATTTTTAAAAA
>AUXL01000293.1:0-12637 GCA_000482185.1 Angomonas desouzai | reverse complement strand
CATTGAGGACGAACTAAATGCCATTTTTTGAGTGCGGCGGTGTAATCTCTCATAAATGCCATTTGACGTCTTGTTTTTTTTTTTCTTTTCTTAAGAGATAAAGCCGTTTGACGAGCCAGTTTCAGGTTGAAAATGCCTGTAACGCGATTTGTATACGTATTTTTGCGGTCAGCTCTTATTATTATTACTTTATTCATGAAGTGTTTGTGCAATACTCCGATGAGTGAGATTTTATTTGTATCTATCTTCATTGTTATTTTGATATTCACCTTGGCTGTGTTTGTGAACAACAACCGTTTGCCAAAATATTTACCTTTCTCCATTTGTTATTGGCGTTATTTTTCCTTTTCTTCCCCCCCTTTTTTTTTTCAAAGTATATTTATTAGTGATGCGGTCTGGTATTGATTGGAGTAAAATAGGTCTCTTAGAGGAACAAAAGGAGAATCTCAGGGGCGGTGAGGCGTTTGTTATACGTAATATCGGCGCCTACGAAGGGTTTGGCTCGTTTCACTCAGAGAATGTAGAAGACTTAATCGCCAAGGACAACAACGAGTACCGCGTACCAGATAATTTGCCCCCCTTTGCGAAACGAGTGCTATCCAAAGCCGAAATCATTGAACTGGAGAAACACTTGTATGAGACCGCAGCTAGCAAGAAGAGGGAGAGGGATGGTAGCCCAAGGAATAGCCACAAACCGGGAATGGAGGGAATATGGGCCCCACAGGCGGTGTACAATGCACCGGTGGAGCGGTGTGCCTTCGGGTCGGACATTAGGACCCGGCACTTCAATATTGACCCCGAAATGACCTTTATCAACCACGGCGCCTTTGGGAGTGCACTGGCGGGGTCGGTTTTCATCAAACAGCGGTATGAACGCATGATGGAGAATGAGGTGGTGGAGTTCGTCGACCGACATTTGCTCCCCCTCGTCGTGTACAGCGTCCGCTCCCTCTCTGACTTTGTAAAAGCAGACCCGAAACAAGTAGTGTTGCTACAGAACGCGACGTTTGGTTTGAACAGTGCCATGAAACTGATTGAGTCCAACGACGTGGTAGCGTTTCTCGACACGGAGTATCTTTCAGTGTATAAAATGGCGTGGTTTCGCTGCAAGGAGGTTGGGGCCACACTACATGAAATTAAAATTTTAAACTTTATTCACGACGACGCGGTCATGGGCAATGACCAGGCGTTGGCAGAGGAGGTTTGCCGACAGCTACCGCCGCACTGTAATACTATTGTGATTGACTATGTGACGTCTACCACAGCGTTTTGCCTCCCCATCTTTACCCATCTCATTCCGATGCTGCGCGCGCGCGGGGTGACTAAAATTATTGTAGACGGGGCTCACTCCCCTCTGCAGATTGACTTGAATTTCAACGCTCTCCCGAGCGACGGTCGACCAACGGTGTTTGTCGGCAACCTGCACAAGTGGCTCTCGCTGCCCAAGTCTACCGGCTTCATGTGGGTGCACGAGGAGTGGATGGACAAGGTGCACACCGTGGTGCTGTCGCACGGAGCGGGGGAGGGACTGCTGTCCGAGTTTATATGGGACGGCACACGGGACTACGGATCCTATCTGGCCATTCCCGCCACTTTACAGTTCTGGAATGCCTTTGGTATCGGCGCTGTCCAGAAGTACTGTGAAGAGTTATTAGAGGCGGCCGTCACCATGCTTACCGCGGCCTTCGGCTCCCGTCTGGTCTCCCGACGATCGCCTTTTATGTCTCTTGTCGAGTTACCGGACGACTTGCAGGACAATGTGATGACTGCCAAATATATTCAAGATGTCTTACACGATGTGTACAAGATTGAGGTCCCCATCAAACGGGTGGAGGAGCGATTTTACGTTAGAATTAGCGTATTCGTGTACAACATCCCCGAGGAGTACGCCTACCTAAGGGAAAGCGTGCTGGCCATCGCCAAGAAGTGGAAGCATTCACCCGTGAGGGAAAAGTTGATAAAGGAGCAAGCCGCGCAGAGCGACGCCAGCAAGGACCTCCCCTGCGACGAGCGCATACGTCGTCAGGGTGGGTGCGGGGTCTCCGGTCTGGACCCCTCCACAAAGCCGAAAAAAACTTCCCGATTCAAATAGCGTACTCTTGTTATTTTTACATACCTATTTATATTACCCGATTTTTTTTTTCATCCCTATGTTGCGTTTTTATTATACTATTATTAGTGATAACACAATTCTCTTTTTTTTTTTTTTTCGTAGTCCGTCTATTTTGTTTGTTCTTTCCGCTCATTTAACCTTTCCTGCGCCAGAGGTTTTTGGTAAATATTTCTTTCTCTTCCCTCCTCTCTCTATTTTATAGTGCTTCTGCACCCCCCCTTTTTATATCTTTATCTCTTTATAAACTTTTCAGTCCCCAGTCATGCCTCCCACCAAAGGCGGAAAGAGACCCATTCCTCTAGGAGGAAAGGGCAAAGGCAAGCGCTCTGCGGGTAAGGCGGCGAAGCCGTCCAGCGGAAAGAAGAGAAAGACCCACAAGAAGCAACACTGGGGCATCTACATCCACCGCGCCCTCCGCAAGGTTTACAAGAGAGGTACCCTCAGCAAGGCTGCCGTCCGCGTGCTTTCTTCTTTTATCGAAGACATGTTCGAAAAGGTTCAGTACGAGGCGACCCATGTGGCCAAGGTGAACAAGGTCCGCACGTTGACGGCCAGAGAGATTCAGACCTCCGCCCGTCTCCTTCTCCCTCCTGATCTCGCCCGTCATGCGATGAGTGAGTGCACCAAGGCTGTCGCCAAGTACAACCAATCCCGCGTGGACGAAGAACACAACAAGAGCGGCTTGTAACCATTATAGATAGTTTTTGTTCATGAAAGTTTTAAAAAAATATAAAAAATAGAGTTTTCTTTCCCCCTTTTTATTTGTACTTTGTTTTTCTACAATTTTTTTGTTTCTTTTTTTGGCTTGTGCTTGTATGCCCTCGATGACTTTCTCACTTCTGTAAAAACAACGCCCACAAATGAACTAACAAGATCCTTACTTTATCCCCATTTTTTTTTTGTCATTTTTCTTTTCTTTTCTTACTCTAGTGACCCAAATGGAGTCCTCCAAGTATGGGAACCGATACCCACTCTTCTCTACCCTTTCCATCGCCCCGGACGGTCACATTTGGCTCATCTCCTTTTTGTTGACGCTACTGAGTGAGGTTGCCACCATCTACTTTACAGCGTCTCAGTGGTCGACGGTGGAGTGGGCATTTTCCATTTTTATTGTAGCAGTCAATAACTGCTCAGCCGTGGCCCTTCTTGTCTGTGACCCCGGCATACTCCCGCGGGATCCCTACGGGATGGAAGGCCCGGAGGAGGGGAAGGAGAAGGGCTATTGCAGGGTGTGCAGAATCCAACGACCAGAGAAGGCGTTTCACTGCTACGTCTGCAATGTTTGCGTTTCCGGACACGATCATCACTGCTATTTATTAGGGGCGTGTATCGGCCGCCGTAGTATGCGTTGGTTTCTCCTTTACCTAATTTCACCAATGTTCAATTCTTCTACGGTTTATTCCTTTTGATTCGATCCTTTAAAGGCCTCCCGGTGGAGGGTGGGTGGAAGCATCTGCCGCCGCCCGCTGGCCTCCAGTCATGGAGCGAGGAGGCGCAAACGGCATTTGATCAGTCCTGTACAATTAATATTATTGGCCATTTTCTCGTTATGGCGCTTATTGTTATTCTTATTGTCCCTGTGGTAGCTGGCACCGTGGTGTATCTTGTGCTTCCGCTGACAGGGACCTCCTGGAGGGACGCCAGACAGAGGCGGCCGGGGAGTGGGGTGGTGGACGGCTGGAGGGAAAGGGGAGTGTGCTGACTGCTCTCCGCAGTGCTGTCGTGAACCTTGCGGACATTTGCCGGTCTGAGAGGTCCCACCTTAAATGAAATGTCTACTTTTGCTTCTATATTCTGTATAGTATTTTTTTTTTTTTAGCTGTTGTTGCTTTGCACTTCTGGACTTAAAATGTCATTCCTAGTAATCTTTCTTTTACATCATTGGATGACTCAACCCATTTCCTACCTCCAATATTCTATTCCTCTCATATTAGCGAATTGTTCTCTTTTTTTTTTTATATAGATATTTATATATTTATTCTAGTTTCCTCACTTTGATGTCCGGAAAAGATGAATTTAACGGGGGTGGTGTACATTGCGCGGTGATTGACGGAGAGGCCGCGGTACCGGTTGACTTTGATTTTATGAGCAGACGCAACACCTCCGACAAGGCGACAGGGAAGATCAAGAGGGTGAGGAGATGTGGGAAGGAGTACTTTCTGTCCCCTGATCGCTACATCTTTATTGCCCCTTTTATTTTCACGTCTTGTGTAGTGACGGCTAACGTCGTCGTTTGCTGGCCCATTTTGGGAACACTAGAGCTTATCTTTGTGCTCTTTCTAGTGATTGGCGGGTTCGTCAGTGCCTTTCAAATTACTATTTCCGACCCTGGCATCTATCCCAGACTGCTGCCAGGGGAGGTGGATCCGCTGGGGGACGACAAGTCGTTGGTATTCTGTAGGGTCTGTTTGATCCGCCGACCGAGGCGAACATCGCACTGCTATGATTGTAATGTGTGTGTGCTGGAGCATGACCATCACTGCGGTGTGCTGGGGGGATGCGTGGGAGTGCGGACGCTCCGTTTTTTCACGTTATTTCTCGTCATGGTTTCCACCGCGTTGTGCATCGGTATTAGTTGGATGATTCGTTATGTTATTGCGTTATCGATGGGGCAGATAAAATTCGAAACGACGAGTACCACGTCGACTTCATCCACTTCCACTTCCACCAGTGCCAGACCCATCCCAGCGGGCCAGCGAAGGCGGCAGAGCGCCCAGCAGGGTAACGAAAATATCATGGCCTTTCGCTTTACGGTGAGTCTACTCGTGATACTGGTAGATGTTTGCACATTACTGATGGTAGGGGGTTTGGGGTTGGTGTACGTCTATCTGACCCTGTCCTCCAAAACCAGAAGGGAGTCGAAACAGTCTCAAAACTCGTGTACTGTGTTGTGCCGACCGAGGATGGTTCTCAACAATATCCAGCGCACCATGTACCCCCCTCCGTCACTGGTGTCTAGGCAGCGCGACAGAGAGGAGTTTGATGTAGACAACTTGGTGTGATGGTGATTTGACTTGTTGCTATAATACTGTCGTGTCTCTTCATGTTTGTGTAGTAGTGTTTCTTGGTGTCTTGCGAAAATCTCTTATTATCTTTTTGTATTTCTTTTCTTTCCATTTCTTTCTTGTTTCTCCATTTATTTTTATAGTGCTTATAGTTGAATTTTTTTTTTTTAAAGTTCAATTCTAAAATGCAAAACAACTCCGTGAGCGTTTCCCATTTCACCGTCAATGTAGATGCGTCAGAGTCTGTCCGCTCTGAGCCCAAGTCCACCACCAGCGACAGCTGGATCGAGGTGGTGATGCCGACGGAGATGGCCCGACGGACGGCGGCCGAACTTGACAGGGAATCGGCGCTTCAGCGAGAACTGAACCAAAGGGAGGAATCTCGGGTATCGCGAGAGTACATTGAGGCACTGCAGAAGGAAGAAACACAGAACCAAGGATTCTTTCAGCCCTTGATCTCGTACCTTTATTCCTTCTTTGCTGCGGAGACCCCCGCCGAGCTAGTCGACTGCGACTGCATGGGTGCGCGCCACGGATATCACCGACCCACCTGCCGCCATTCCCATTGATTGCTTCGTTTTTCTCTTTTTCGTTTTTGCTATTTATTTCTTCCATTTTTTCTAAACACAGCGATTTACCACGAATAACTGTTGCGCTGCAAAACCGTGTTCGAATCCGAGAAAAAGGCGACACGTACCAGAGGTTTCCACCCTTTTACTGCTTCTCACTACTGTAGGTGTGAACCCTAAAGAAGACGGGTTTAATGTATCTAAATCTCTTTCTTTTTGTCGCCCGAAACAAACGCACGAAGGTGTCGCATTGCCGCATCGGCAGAGCTTTCTCTTCATTTTCTCCTTCTCTCTTTATTATTATTATTGTTATGTACAGGCGTAAAGTATTCTAGATTGACTATCCTTTTTTTTTTTTTATTTCATTTATACAAACTATGGTGTCTATCTTAAAACTGACTATCGGCACCGGCCTCGCCGGATTCTGCGGTATTGTTGCTTTCAGCTGCACCAATCCTAAATACACGCAGCGCTCCTTCCACGCGTCCAAGTGCCCGCCCTTCCAGCACAAGCAGCTCCCCTCCCGGCAGATGTGCTTGGAGAGTCTCAAAAAGCACAATACGGCAGAAAACCCATTGGACGTTTTAGTGGTGGGCGGCGGCAGTGTGGGCAGTGGTGTCGCCCTGGATGCGTCCTGTCGAGGGCTGACGGTGGGACTGGTGGAGATGAACGACTACGCCAGCGGTACCAGCAGCAAGAGCACCAAACTCATCCACGGCGGAATCCGTTACTTGGAGAAGGCCGTCTTTCAGCTGGACCCGGGCCAGCTCCAGTTGGTCGCCGAGGCCCTCCGCGAGCGTACCATCATGATTCACCAGGCCCCCCACCTCTGCCAAAGTCTCCCCACCCTTATCCCCTGCTACCACCCCTACGACATTGGCCTCTACTGGGCGGGCACCAAAGTGTACGACCTCATCGCGGCGGTATTGGGGGGCACATTGGGGTACTCTGGCTTTGTGTGGCCGTACGACGTCCTTCACGCCTATCCCACACTGAAGACAACCGACAAAGACAACAGTCCCCTATTGGGCGCCGTCCGTTACTACGACGGGCAAATGAACGACGCCCGTCTGAATTATTCCGTGGCCATGACAGCGGCCTTATACGGTGCTGCTACCGTCAATTACGCCAAACTGATCAAAATGAAAACATTAACGACAAAAAACAAAACGCCGTTGGTCAAGTGCACTATTGTGGATAGGGCGACCAACACCACTTTTGATGTATACACCAAATCTATCGTGAACGCTGGAGGTCCCTTTACCGGGGAGGTGGAGAAGATGGTGAGTCAATCCTCCCGTCATGTCAATATGGTGCCTTCCCTCGGGACGCACATTATTATTGGCCGCAAGTATTGCCCCCGGAATCACGAGGCGATGATTGTCCCCTCCTCGGACGGCCGTGTCGTGTTCGCCATCCCGTGGCAAGGAGGCTGCCTGCTGGGGACCACGGACCACGAATGCGCGGTCACCGAACTCCCCAAACCCACCGAGTCGGACGTGGAGTTTCTTCTCAGCAACATTGAACCCTTTACCGGCACGGTCCCCCGCTCGTCCGTCCTGTCGGCGTGGTCGGGCATTCGGCCTCTGGCGGCGCCTCAAAACAACGCCGGAACGACAGAGAACATATCTCGCGAGCACCTCATCACGGTGGACGATTCGACCCGTATTTTGAACATTGTGGGAGGCAAGTGGACCACCTACCGTCGCATGGCGGAGGACGCGGTGGATAAATTGTGTGAGTCGTTACTCCCCGACGCCAAGCCTGGCAAATGCGTGACCGATGAGGTGGTGCTGTGGGGGGCGAGACACCTCAGCGAGGTACCCTCCCACCCTAGCAAGGAAAGCGGGGTGCCGCAAGACGTGTATGAGCACTGGAGAGAAAACTACGGCGATGTACTTCCCCGTGTGATGGAACTTTCCCTCCAAAGTGGGGGCAGTCTCCTGCAGCGGCTCCACCCCGCCTCCCCTGTGGTGGAGGCAGAGGTGGTGTGGGCGGCGAAGAACGAGCACTGTCACAACGTGGCCGACTTTTTGACCCATCGTACGCGCCTGGCGTTTGTCAATGCGGCCGCCGCGGAGGAAAGTGTGGATCGTGTGGCGGCCTTGATGGGCGGTACGCTGGGGTGGGATAAAAAACGGCTAGCCGCGGAAAAAGACAACGCGGCGAAAGTGCTAAGTACCTTCAAAACGACCTAGTTAATGCTTTCTGTCATCTTTTTTGAAAATTTCTTTCCATTGATTTTCTTTTTATAGAAAATGTTTTCTTTTTTTTTTTTTACTTGCCATGTTTACCTCAAAAAATAAAAAGTGAGCTGTCAAACGATTTGTTTTTGAGTTTCAATGAATCTCCTCGGTGTATTCTGTTTCTTCACCGTTGACCAAACCATAATTCTTCCTTTCTTCCTTTCTCCTTTTTTTTTCCTAAAGATTATTTTTTCCCCTTTCCTTCTGTTAGCACAACAATCATGGCCACGGCCGAACAATTAGGGAAAGGTGGCGTGGATGATGCAGGGCGTCCTATTTTCATCACGACGGAGCACACCCGCTATACCGCCTCCGAGGACAGAGAGCTGACCGATCAGGAAAAGTTAGCGTGGAAATCGTTTCAACTGTGGAGAACTGCCATGAAAATTCAACGACGTGACGAAATTTATCGTTCCGTCACGGATTCTGAATACACCACCTTCTCTCTCTCCCAGCACATCCTCGGCGCTCCCTATCCGATCATCGACGTAGACCCTTCCATCCTGGACGCCATCAAATGTGTCCGTTGGTATGAGCACACGGCTAGTCTTACCGCCGGCCTCGGTTACTACTACTGGATCAAGTCCAAAGCCTCCACCCGCTTCGCTCGATTTCAGCCCAATTCGAGAATGGTCATCTGCGGCGGTACGATGCTGATGTTGGAGATTTGCTTTCTTCACCGTAGCACCCTGCGACTGACGGGTAATCTGCCGAACGACTATGAGTGCCGAAAGTACGGCGTGCTAGAGACCAAGGAGCGGCTGGAGCACAAGAAGAAGCTGTGGGAGAAGTACGCCGCGTACAAGAGGGAGTGGTGCCGTCGGTTCGACTACCACGTCTACGGTATTCGCCCGGGGGAGAACTGGAACCTGTTTTCCGCGTGCTGGATCCCGGCGGTGGAGCCGCACTACCTCCAGCATACGGATTACCCTCTGAGAAAGAACCCCTACTTCCTGTCCACCACCCCTCTGCGGGAGCTGTTTATGGAAAACACTTTTTACGGCCGAAAGATCCCCGAAGACTACGTCCCGGATGTGCGCGCTCGTGCCGAACTGAAGTACTTGTTTGATGGCCCCAAGAAATAAAAGACAGGGGAGTGCTTCTGGCTTTTATATAATAAAAACGCAAAGAAATTAATTAGCCGTAGAAGGATTGTAAAATACAGTAGTTTTTGTAAGTAGTGTGTAGTAAACTAGCATTAGTAAATTCTGTTTATCTAAATACATAATTTTGGATACACTAATTTTTTTTTTTTTTCTTCCCCTTTGCTGTTTTGTCCACAGGCTTTTTGTGTTCCACAGTATTGCTTATTCGCACTGTCTCTGAAACTTACCGTTGCTTCCCTCCTCCCCCTTTTTTTTTGACGCCTACCGTAGGTAGTGAAGTAGAAAATAGCACAGTTTTAAATATACGTATACATTCTTATATACGCACATACATTACATCCAAAAAATAATTCAACGACACAAATAAAATATGAGCAATGAAAGCTTTACCACTCTTTCACTAGACCACTGCGTAAAACGAGCGCTTCAGAACTCTTTCTCTCCCAAAGAGAGTGCCGCCCAGCTAAGCTACACAGCGGAGCAGTTGGAGACGCTGGACCCGCGGTGGAACTCCATAGAGACGGTACGCCAGCTAAAAGCGGTCATTGTTTCCTTTTTACATTCGCAATCACCTCGTACACTGGATGCTTCTCATTTTGCATCTCTCCGTGGCAGCGCCGCGTATGAGGAGATGCAGCAACAGTGCCTAGATGCGCTTCACCGTACTCACAATGTGGCCGCCGTCGAAACAGCAGAAATGGGAGCCGATGACGCCGTAAATGTTCTTAATTTTGACACGTTGCTGGACTCCAAGGAATGGTTCTCGGCGACGGATGGTGACTTCTCCAGACGTAGTTCTGTTCCCAATACGGAGGAATTGGTGCACTCCTTTCACACGATGTTGACACGCTCGGAGGAGGGTTTCTTGGATTCCGAGCCCTCCGCCTCATTCTCCGACACCGCGCGTTCACCCGCGTCAGAGGACGACTGCTCCTATCGAACCTTTTCCAAGACTGTTATTTCCCTCTTGGACATCCAACCGGACCGCGTACTCCAGGTGAAGCAGTGGAAGCATTTGTGCCGCCTTCTCTGCAGGGCCGCTCACCACCTCCCAGTCCCAGGGGAGACGGCGCTGCTCAAGTACTTTGATCGCACCGGACCCCGTCAACGCATTTGCCTTTTGGAGGAAGTGCTGGATCGCATTGAAATCCATTCCGAGTTGCTTTTGCTACCCTTGTCACACAAATTGGCCCTCCGTTTTCATTCGCATTCGCTTTTGTTCGGTGACGATGAGCTTGGACCTCTGTTTCTGCGTCTGCTCTTCTGTTGTGAGAAAAACGTCGAATTTTTTTCCCAGGAGGATCCTACGGCGCTGTGCCTGTATGACTGGCTGGCCAAAACGCGTCTTCTCCTTCAATTTGGGGGCAATCCACTGTTCGGGACCATTGTACGGGGCTTGATTCAAACCATGCCACTCTCCTTCTCCGTTTCTACCGTGGCGTTGCTACTGAAACCTCTTCTCTCCTCCAATGAGGAACTGTCTCTGTTGGCATTCAAAGAGCTGTTTGGTCTATTCATTGACCGAAAAATAGATTCCAGCGAAGTACTTATTTTGCTAACGGATGGCCTCGTCGCCTCCCTCGAGCTGTACCCCTTCAGCGTTCTGCGGGAGACATTGGTGCTCTGTATGAATGCGTTGGTGTCCGGGGTGGACTGCGCCAAAAAGAAGGACGAGGTGTTCTGTATCGGTTTGTTAAAGTGTGTAAAGGTGATCATCTGCAGGAAACCAGAGAATGGCTCAACTGTCTATGAGGGCTGCGCGGAGAAGCTGTGGCGTCTTTCCTTTTCGTTCCATAACTCTTCCGTAATAGCAGAGCTGGACATGCTGTGGCGGTCCGCACTCCCATTTCTAGTAAAGGACCTCAAAGAGCATATTTCCGAAATGATTACAATGATAGTCTCGCGCACGGAGGAGTGCCCTTTTCATTATGTCCACCTCGTGGTGCTCTCCGAGGTCACGGCGGGGTGGAGGGAGCTACTGGACGCGATGGAGAAGGATAGGTTAAGCATAGATTACGCGCTAGTGTTGAAGCATATACTGGACGGCACCGCTGGCGGGGACGGCACATTGGAGGGCCAACTGAACCCCATTTCCTTTCGCCAGCTTAGCCGATGGTGCCTTTCTTCGGTGGCACGGAATGCCTTTGAGGGCGTCGTAAATGAGGAACTTTATAAGCTGACTGAAAAATGCGGTGTAGCGAACAGCATCGCACTGGAGAGAAGGTGGCCGCTTGTGGTCCCCGTGGAGTTTTCCGAGAGTGTCATTCGAGACCCGGGTAATTACGAAAAGCGAAGGGCCAATAGTAAAGATTTGGATCTTTTACTATTCTATCAAACAGTAAAGGGGGTGCTGTGGTTCCTCAACGCCCCCTTTCTGTCCCCTCTGACACCACCAGATTTGCTAGAGGAGTCGGACTACGCCGGCGAGGCGGCCTCCCATATCGACGCGCTCTTGGAACAGATAGTCTTACTTTGGATTGAACAAAAGGAAAAGCTGCACCACTTCACCTACGACGAAAATTCCCTCCTTTTTTTGCTCAATCTTCTGACTCTCTGCGTCTTAATTAATCCCTACGCGGAAAGGGCCCTTTGGCGGTGCTCTGCCTTCTCTGACCGGCTGCGTGACTTGAGGCTCTTTTGCCAGTCCAGAAGGGGGGTGGATCCGGTTTACTTTTGTCTTCGGTTTTTGACCTCCTCAAAAGGAAAGAAGAGGCTCCATCCAATTCTGATGGGCGGATTGTCCGCTGAGTTGCGAGTCGATGTGGTGATTGACGTGGAGTCCTTCGCGGACGGGGAGGCGACGCCGCTCGTGCTGGACGGGGTAATCAACCTGGAGGAGCGGGTGAACCTTTTACTAGAGGCCTGTGCTGCCCCAAAGAAGAAGTATCCGCGAGAGGCGAGGGAGGTGGTGGCATTGGTGGTGATGGCCTTTCACGGGTCGAGCGGGGAGGGGCTGGTGGAGGAGATGATAGGGCGGAGAAGCGCGGAGGAGTGGGGCGCCCTTCTGCGGTACGAGGAGAGAGCCTTTTCTATTCTTTCCTTGATGGAGAGCCACCGCGAGGTGTGGGACTTGCTGCAGCGGTGCGGGGTGGACCCTCTTTTTCTCTGCGCCTTGTGTGTCCGGAATTGGCTGTGGTCCTTCACGCTGGGGAGGGGGGTGGGCGGCACTATTCGGCAATCCGTCCGGGAGTTCAGCAAAAATGGGTTGGAGTGTTGGGAGAGGCTGGTCGCCAAGAGTCTCTGCCGTTTCGTGGAAAAGGCGTTTGAGGAGTGGAGGACGACGGCACCGATTGAATACAGTGAGGACCTTTGGATGTCACCGACCACCTCTCTGAATCTGCCCCCGCCCCCCTTTCTAGCCGTTTTACTCACCAAACCATTTGTGTTGCTCACAGAAAAATAGTCCCTCCACACCATTTTTGCTTATTATTATTATTGTTGTTCCTCTTTAAGACTTTTACCTTCTTAAATTTTTGTTAATTCCTGTCTTTTATTACCTCGTGATGCTTACATCGTTTTCTATCTACTTTTCTCCGTGTTCTATTCTTGTAGTTATTATTTTTTTTTTTTTGCGTTATTATTATTATTATTATTATTG
>AUXL01000292.1:0-12682 GCA_000482185.1 Angomonas desouzai | reverse complement strand
AAAGGGTTTTTTTTTTCTTTAGGGGGAAATGAATGAAGGAAGGGGGAAAGAAGTTACTGTATTATCTATTATATTAAACCAGCAGAGGTTAATACATATTCAGCACACACACAAAGAAAGAAAACTTATTTTTGTTTACGTAGCAACATAAATGTATAGAGAAATGCATAAATATACGGCGTAACATCATCAAATACCAAAAATGTCCAAAATCTCCTCGTCCGTTAATTTTTCAATGACGGCATCGTCGGCCGATAGATCTAACGTCTCCGCCTCACTGTCGTGTTGAATAGATACCGGAAATTTGGGTGGCGGGGACAGCACTTTATGGCCAGCCGGGTAAACGGTTGTCTTTTTGGTGGTTTCATCTGGGGTCTTTTCCACCGGTAGAAGAAAGGCTTTGAGGGTGTCGTAGTGGCAAAGGGTGTTGCGATTTAGTTTCGCTCGAGTTTGTCGTAGCCGACGCTGAATCACATGGTTATCGATAGTTTTCTCCGTCGGCTTTGATACTGTACTCTGCACTGGCTCCACCGGGCGACGAAAGATATTCTCACCGCGGTTGATAATGCACTGATAGCACTGAGAGCTGCTCCCCATCACGGAGAGGCGACAAGCCTCGTGATAGGTGTGACCGCAGGCAAACACACACGTCGCCGATCCTTCCTCGTCAGCCTGGTTGGAGATGGGTGGGGGGTCGCGGAGTGGGTGCCCGCAGACGTAGCAGCAGTCGGAGAGGGGAATCACCCCACGAGACATGATACTGTACAGTTGGTGCCCCAATGACAACACGTCATCCTCTGCACACAACAGACTTAGTCGATTCAGCTCCAATTCAAAGCCCAAGGTGTCCATAATATCGGTGAGAATGGGCTGAAAGACGGAAAAATCCTCCTCCTCGCAGGCGCGTAGTACTTTGCTAAAGATGATAGTAGGGTCCACCGCCTTGATGAGTTGTCCCAACACGATGGACGAGAAATCGGAGTACAGTTGTAGGAGCGCAGCGGCAGTCTTTTCCTCCCCCGGTGGGAGAGACTTGTGTAGCGAGGAGGTGCGGGGAAGAGAACCGTCTTCTTCCATCATTTGTTCCGCAGACACGCTTTTAAAAAATAGCACCGCCGCATCCAATTCCGAACTGTCTCGGAGGGACACCGTTGGACTACCAGAATCACCGCCATTAGGGGAAAGCCACTCGCTCAATACACGACGGGGGATAATAAAACAAAAGAGGAAACGCAACCAGTACGGATGGGCCTTTTCAGGAGGCGTAATACCGTCGCAAAATTCAGTTCCTACCGTCACCATGTGCCGCAGGCGCTCCTCATTGGCCTTTCTCTCTGCCTCCTCTTCTTCTCCCACTTCCCCAGAAAGAACCGTTTCGCGAATTTTCTTCAAATAACCAAATATGGAATCCGTCAGAACCTCCACCGCCTCCTGGTATGCCTGCGTCTTGGATAACAGATACACCGTGGCGTCTGGCACATTGTACTTTCGAACCGCCCGTATGGCGTGATGGAGGTCATAGGTGATGGAGTTTTGATGGCGCTTCAAGTGGGCGTACACCTTCTCTGGCCGGTTCGCACACAACAGCTCGATATAGCTGTTCTGCAAGCCAATGTCATTCGCAACGAGGTCATCACTTTTGGACGTTAATTCATCCAGATAGATCAAAAAAGTGGCAGAAGATCCTTTCAGCATTTTGAGCACCTCGTCCTGCTTGGAAGGTAAGTAGTCGAGCACGAAGCGGGCCAGTTGGGCGGCGTCGACCCGCACGAGATCCGGGACACACTCCAACACCGCCTTACGCAGATGAGAAACCGCCTCTTTCGCCGACTTGGAACCGCTCTCTACTCGTTCATTTAAATCTGCCATCTCTCGCCTCAGCATGGGGAACACGGAGCGAGAGAGCTGATTGTCGAGCACATTGTTTTCCTTACTGAGGTAGCATCGTATCGCCTTTGCGTAAAGCCCGTTCCGACAATAGAGGACCGCCAAGCACTTTGTCATGCCCCTTTCCAGAAATTCATCTTCAAAGTACTGCAGGGAGTCGTGCAGTTTGGCACACGGGGGGAAATACAGAAAACGAGAGAGTTGCTGCTCGTAGCGGTCGCGTTCGTCTTTAGAAGAGGAGTGTAGAAACATAAAGGTGTAGTGTTCCACCATCACAGTGGCGAGGAAGCCCCACTGTACCTGCTTCTGCCGTAGCGTCAGGACCAACTGGTGGTTGGACAGCAGAAGATCTACCAGTCCATCCAGAAAGAAGTGGAGCAACGCGTAAAGTTTGGGGTTCTTGGAGGAGAGTTCCGCAGGGTGGAACCAGGAAGCACCGATCCCTTCCCATCCTGTGGAAAGAGGGAGACCATTTTGGTGGCGTTCTCGGTAATGAGAAACGAAAACACAGTGGAAATGTACTCTTCCACTGGGAAGGACTTTGTGCCAAAAGGAGTGAAGGCGTCACCTGTGTTGGTCAGTAAGTGCAAAAGCGAAGAGATCAGTTTCTCTCCGTCGATGTGTCGTAGGGTTTCAAAGGAATTGGTATTTTGGTGTAACAGCAGCGCGAGGACGGTTTGTTTCGCTGAAATACGCATCTCCAACGGCAGTTCTTTTCCAATGAGGAGCGTCTTATCTTTTAGTGTCTTGTCTACAAAATCCACAGCGATGGGGAAAGTTTCCCCCTTTTTTTGTTTCTCCTGCGCTACTTCTATAGCGTATAGAAATGCATCTTTGAACTGTCGCTCTCTCAGAGAAAGTACGGAAATTTTTAGCGTATGTAGATGGTGACTATCGGCAAGCTCCAGCAACGTGTCCAAATTGTCCTCCACATGTAAGAGCGCATTCTCGGCCCTTACCACCCCCGATCCTACCGGCGACGCTGACGAACTACCTTCCTCGGAGCGTTCGAGCGCCTTGTCGTCTTCAAAAAAGTAGTAAAACGAAAAGATATACGCCTCCGGCAAAGTGGTTAAGTCATCGGTTAATAAAGCGGTTTCCAACTCCAGAAAGACTTGATTCATCACTTTTTCCTCCCTCGCTAAATGCATCAAAGGTCCAAAGAATACGTTTTGCGCGCCCACTTGAGTACACAGATAGAGAATCTGATTCAAGCACATTCGAATCCGTCGTTTATCATGCCGCCACAGCTGCAGCGTGTGCCTAAAGTACGCCAGGGCAATACGTTCTACATATCCACGAATTAACTGTCGACGTTCGCTTTTATCCGCCGTGAGCCCCACTACCGCAAATGCCACCTCAGTATACAAATCAATGGTCAAATTGATCGCTTTGGGAAAGTTTTTGCGAGCCAGCAATGTGTCTAGTCGGGTGCACCAAGCCAGGAGGGAACACGTGTAGGCCTTATTCCGACCAAGAAAGAAGACCTGCTCCCGGTCCGTCGCAAACGAGTTAGCGGGGAGTACCGTGTCCTTCTTCACCTCCAGTAGCTCTACATCCTGACAGGGGTGGGTCTCCACCACCTCTGCCGCGTCAGCATCCAGCAAGGCAACCTGACGATCATCGTTAAGGAGGAGTAGAGTTGACCCTGCGAGAGGGATCATAAACACAAAAGGGCTCTCTAGGGGAACTGAGTTGGCCAAGTAAAAGCCGCAGCACTCGCCCGTGGAGGCGTCAAACTTGACACGGAGGATATCGACTTTGGTTTGAAACAGTGCACAGAGGGTAACGAATGGCGGGTCATCCTCCGTGACGACAAAGGCGACACTTCCTGTGGTGGAACGGCGAATCACGGGATTGGAGTGTGTGGCAATCTTGGTGACGGAGGTGCTAATACCAAAATCGACTTCATACAGGTGAAGCGCATCACAAGCAATGGTGGCCAGGAGGGACTTTCCCTCCACTCGAATTAATGGATCGTTTCGCGTAAAGAGGGCCGGGAGTTGACTGTCTTTTTGTTTTTCCACGGCACGGTGTTTCCCTGACAGGTACCCTAAGCAAGGGAAGGGAATGTGATCAAAGTGCAGTACCCCTGTCCGCCCCTCCGCCACGGTATGAGTCCTAGAAATAGCCTTACTAAATACCTTAGTGAACTGGACAATCTTCACCGCACCAGACGCATCCAACGCCATCATTTTAAACGGCTCTCCTGAAAAGAACTGCACCGAGAGAAGCATGGAGGAGAATTCGCTAGTGAGCACCTTGATGGCCGCCTTCTGCTCCACCGACCACAGTGCCACCGTCCCGTCGAGGTGGCCACTCACCATGGTGAGGGCGCCGTCTGAGATGGCTAGACAGCTTACCGTTCCTCTCGTCGTGTTGGTGCGCTGTCCGCTTACCGCGCAGACGCCTAAGGGGGTCCAATTCTTATCGTAAAGTAAGATAGAACCGTTGGAGGTACCAATAGCAACCTTCAGGGCGGAGGGCTTCGCGGGTGTGGCCTCTTGGCTGGTGGGGGCGGAGAGGTGAGCGGGAGGGAGAGCGACGCAGGTGGGCCACACATAGGCAGACCGAAGTCGCCGCAGCTCCTTTTGTAGAGCGGGGTGCGAGTGAAAGTGTAAAATGGACTCTCCCACTGCGTTACCGGTAGTGTTTGTCTGAATGGCGGTCTCTACTTCCTCAATCACGGCGTCCACCATCTTGGAGGGTTCTTCGTGTTTTAGAACGTCGTTAATCAGCTCCTCACTAACACTGGATTGCTGGTCCTGCATGGCGCCTAAAATAGCATCTAAGATGGCTTCATCGGTGGGCTCTACTGTGCTACCTTTACTAGTGGCGATATTCTGTTGTTTTTCAGTGTTCTCCTTCTGCTTTACGGCTTTATCGCTAATGGTTTCCTTCGGTTGGGCTTGCGGGGAAGGTTTTTCTTTTGGTGGCGGAGGAGGGGAGGGGGAGGGGGAGGGAGGAGTGTCCTCCGACACGTCCTCATTGGCTAACTGTTCTCCTAGTTCTCTCAATATGTAAGAATCTAAACTCTCCTCACCAGAGGATTCCATTGTTGTTATTGATTTTTTTTTTTTTAATATAAATATACTGAATGATTGTTGTTGTACTTTTGGGTAATAAAAGAAGAAAAGTTGAGAGAAAGATGATTATATAGAAACCAAAATGAGCACATTTTCGCATAATTAACACTCATTGTAATTCGTCAGTAGTCTCCAATACGCTATTTTTATTTTGCGGCTAATTACATTGTAAAGAGAGAAAGGTGTCTACTTTTTTGGGGGTTTTTATTTCCCCTTTTGGCTTATATAAAAATCAATACATCGTAATTTGATACATATAAATGAAATTATGAATCAAACTATGGAAAAGGGTAACAAAAAATAAAATAAAAAGAGTACAGATCCTACAGAGTCTTGACCGTTGGTGGAGATGTTTAGATTTATTTGCGTTAGAAAAGAAAAAACAATTCTCACCGTAGTCAAAACAACTCTTTAAAAGTCCAAATTTTCCATTTGGTAACGCTGCTTCTCGCGGATCTGCTCCATCAGTTCATTTTCATACTCGGCTTCTTGCTGCTTCTTCTTGAGGATTTCGTGCTGCTGAAGAAGTTTGTGGCTGCGGGCGGCCATCTCATTGCGCTGGCGGATCGACTCTTCAGGTTCGTCGTAGTTGTGGTTCTTGCGGAACTCCTTATCGCGTCTAATCGCGTCCTCGAACTCCTTCTTGAACTGCTCCTTCTTTCTAAGGTTGTTCTCGCGCTCCTCCTGGGCTAAACGACGGTCGTGCTCTACGATCGCGTTCATCTCCTCCGCGTTCTTGTTCTCCTCCTTCTTCTGACGAGCCATCGCCTCGCGGTGGGTCTCCTCATTTTGCAGCTTCAGCATGTTGGACTGGTTCTTGATGCGGCGCTGATCTATCTCATCGCGAATACGGTCGTTCTCCTCCTGCAGCTTCAACATGCGATTCTCCTCCGCGGCCTTCTCCGCCTGACGCTGCGCCTTCTTGGCGAGTTCACGCTGATTGGTCTCGTTGAGTCGGTTGAGGTAGTCCCGCTGTTCCTTCTTGCGCTGGTTGTCCAACTCCGCCACTAGAGCATCCTCCTGTCGGTTGATGTCCTCGAGGGCGCGCATCTGGGCTTCCTCGTACTCCTGCATCTGCTTCTTATTGGCCTTGCGCTCTTCTAGCTGCTTCTTCATGTCCGCCTTGTAGAGATTGTTGTACTCTTGTTTCTTGCGCGCCTCCATTTCCTTTTCCTCGAGATAAATATTCTTCCCGCGCTGGCCCTGCGTGTCCTTCATGCGTTGAGAGCGGGGGCCGCCGCCGGGGAGGGGACGCTTCTCGCTGAGACGGGCCTGTCGGGTCGACATCCAAGCCTCCTGGTTCTGGCGCTTCTCCTCTTCTCTCTTCTTGGCGAGCTGGAGCTCTTCCTCTTCGAGGGCCTTGCGGGTCTCGGCGTAGTTGTTGACGCGGGCACGGTTGCGCTCCACGAGGTAGTTCTTACGCTTCATACCCTCCGGGCCGGATTCCATAGGGGGACGGAGAGCCATTATTTGTAGTGGAAGTGAAAAGGGTTGTGTAGTTGAGAACTGGAATTAAAAAGGGGTGGTTGAGGAAAAGTACAATACTAAGACATTACAAAGGTGATATTGGTGACACCAACAGGTAAAAAAGAAAAGAGTAATAAAACAAGAAATTTTCCAAAAGAATGAGTAAGAAAATATTATAATTGTTTTTGTGTTTTGTTATTGATTCTACTGTAAGATTTGTCGAGTTAACAGCTCCGTCATAAAATTGACGTTCGCCTCTCCGTCGTTGAGACACGGTACAAAGACTATTTTTTCCCACCCTAATTTTTTCATGTACGTCGTCAGTCGGCCAGTGATGATATTGACCTGTTCACCTCTTCAATCAGCATGCCAGGGGTGACGATATAGGCGACTCCTAAACTTTTCCTCTCTACCTTTTCCTCACTAGTGGTGGGGGTGCCATTTACCTCGCGGGCAATCTGAGCGGTGACTTTTTCAATTCGTGGCTCTAGCGAACTCTCCAGTCCATAGGGGAGAAAGGCGTAATACATGGAAGCTTCTTGGAGGGCGGAGGGGTAGTAGTGTCGGGGGGAGTGCGGCTCGGTGGGGGTACTGTCCCCCGCGTCCATCACCAGCGGCGTAGAAAGAATCGACCGGAGGGAGTGAAAGGTTCGAACGCACTCTAACTGGTAGCAGTCGCCGGAGGAGGCGAAACGCTTTGGGAGACCGGAGAAGGCAACAAAGAGGGTATCGGGGGGTCCGTTGTCCTTTAGGAAGCGACGTATGTGTAACTCCAAGGCACGAATATAAAGTGGGTCGCGGCAGACACTACGGATAAAGTGGAGGTGAGGGATGGTGCGGTTCTCTCTAAAGTAGGGACTAGCGACTAACGTGTCCCACGCGATACCAGTGTGCAGAGAGCTATACTGCGGGTACAAGGGGAGTACAATAAGCTTTTCCTCCTGCACGATACAGGGATCGCCGTTGGTGTCGATTACGCCAGTGTAGTTTCCTAGTAAATGAAAGTCGATTAGCGCTTGATTGATGGAACCTGGCTGAAACATATAGGCGCACTTGACGTCCACCGCCACGATGCGTCCGACATCGGTTTTAGACGCGGCATCACCCTCAGTTTCCATTTCTTCCTTGATCTTATCCGCCACACATTTCCGCAAACGGGACTCATTTTGGCCGCTAATAGTGTGCAGTGATAGACACTCAGGGAGGAGCCCACTTTAAAGGCTTGACTATTCTCATTGTCATCTCCATTCCACTCCTTCTCTATTTCTACCTCATCGTCCAAGTCTAACTTTCTAGAAGAGGAGTTTGGCCCACTATTACTATTAGTCCCCTTTACCCATCGCTTCTGCTGTGTCGTCTGCTCCCGCCTCAAGGACCACGGTAGCACCGCCGTATACAGAATCGTTTTCCACATAAAGGACGGCATAAGGTCCATGGAGCGGCTGCTGGAGAGCTGACTCTCTAGATAGTTCCAGAGGGAGCGGTAGGTGAGATCCTTGGGGCCGCCGGCGTGGACGAGCAGCACGGCATACCGGGTCTGCGCGTTACTCGATGCATCGAGTACTATTTGCGACATTTATAATAGAAGAGTTTCCTTATTGTAGTTGCTTTTTGTGAGGAGAGGGGGGAGGGTTAATGTGGCGTGGCATTATCGACCTTTCCTATTCCATATATAAAAAATTTAATAATATTTAAAATTTATTTCCATGTTGTTGGCTTGAAATTTGATTCATATGGAAAGCACAGTAATCTAGGTGGAATTTATATAGAGTGGTGATGAATAATTTATAAAATAATAAGGATGTTGTATTAAAATAAAACCAAAAATGAACATCTAAATCGTTTTAGTTTTCCTTTTCACATTCTTCTAGCACTTCGGAGAGTTGGACCCACGACGGTCCACCCGGTCCTTGCGACTTTCGCACAAAAGGCTGACGTTGAATAATACGAATAAATAGTTGTCGCTTATGACCTCCACCGCGACTGTAGAGAACATACTCACCGGCAGAGGAGGCAATCCCTCGGAGTCGCCACATGGATTTGGGGAAGTTTTTGTAATGCTCGTTGACGGTGGCACCGACAACGACATCAATGCCGTCCCAATGGCGGGCGTAGTACTGCGGAGGGGCGGACTCCCCTAAACCCTCGGGCATGCGTTTTCTAATATGCACTGGCCGCTTCTTGATTTCGCCGTCCACCTTGACCCCCAGTTGACCGTCGCGGACGTAAAAGACTCCCTTTTCCTTCTCTGCGGACTTGGCAGGCTCTTTCTCGTTGGTGGTCTCCTCTTTCTTTTCTTCCGTAGCAGGAGCCTCCGCGGGAGTTTCCTCCTTCTCTTCTTTTGTTTCCTCCACTTCCACTTTCTCTTCCGTAGCTTCGACAGTCTGCTCCTCTTCCTTCTTTTCTTCGGTGGGGGCCTCTGGTGTTTCTTCCGCCGCTTTTTCCTCTTCAACCCCTTCTTCCTCTTCCCCTTCGCTGGGCGCCTCCACACACTCCTGAAACTCTCCCTCGTCGTTCTCCGCCTCCACCACCAACTTTTCCAACTCCTCCTCGTTGAGCTTCTTGGCGTTGGTGTCGATTTCCTTCTCGTACATAATAATAGAAGGGGCCACCGCGATGTCGCCTCTATTGTATGCAATGCGGGCAATCGACATGAGACAAGTGATGACCTGTCGTTCATTGTTCTTGTCGCAGAGGTCGGATTCGATGAATATTTGAGCGTCCAGTAAGTTGTATGTTTTTTTGGCCTCAATGAGGAATTTGTTGACGTTGTCTCGCATAAAGAAACCAGTGGTACGCTTCGGGACCACCAGTTCTTCATCGGGGACAGGGGGCTTGCGCATTTTTTGCAGTAACACATTTAGTACAATACCGTCGGCAATAGAATCACAAAAGTTTTCACTCGACAACACCTTTTCGTTGTAGTTCTTGCCCACCATCACCGCCACCCACTTCCGCACCTCTTCCGTGACAATTTGATCCATCACCTCCCTCGTCTTGGTGGCATTCAGTTTCGCGGCTCTAGGGCGCTCCTCCTCTTTGGTGATTTCAAAGTTGTTGGTACCCTCCCCGAGATTGGTGGGGTCGACGTGGCGGAGGGAGTGGGCGGCCTTTTGCACGGTGTCCGCGGCGGAGGTATCGGACTGTTGTGCGTTGGGAGCGGCATTTACAGGTTTTAAGGACTGGGATGCCCGACGGACCTCATCGGCGGTGGTGGTGTCCTGCCCACGATTGCCGCTCATCTCATTGGGGTCTACATGCCTCAAACCCTGCACCGCGCGCTTGACCTCATCCTCGGCGGTGTCTTCACTCTTTCGGTGGGTACTGCCTTCTAGGGTATCCACGTGCCGCAGGCCCTGCACCGCCTTACGGACTTCTTCGCCAGAGGTCTCTTGGGGAGTGTCGCTCTTCTGATTAGTCTCGACAGGGCGTAGAGCGCTCACAGCCTTCTTTACCTCCTCGGAGGAATCGGCTTCCTGGGGCTTTTCGGTGTTAGCGTTGGTAGAAACGGGTCTTAAAGAGGCAACCGCCTTTTGCACCTCATCCGACACCCCACCGCTCTCCTCCCTACGACCCTGAGGGTTGCTCATCACCTGGATACCCAGCTTTCGCTCCAGTGCACGCTTTGCGTCCCTCTCCTTCAATCCTTTGATCTCCGTCTGGCGCACCATGCTCTCCACCTCCTCCGGGGTAGCGGTGGGAATAGCGTCCTTGAGCCGCTGAATAGCCCCGCTCCTGTCCTCTAAAGTCGCAATCTTGTACACCTTGTAGAGTTCGTCAAAGAGCGCCTTTGGGGATTTGCCCTTTTGTTCCGCGATTTGCACCTCTTCGTCTACTTTATTCATTTTGGAAAAGTTGTTAACGCGGAAGAGCTCCTTGAGGTCCTCCTTGTCCAACTCTGTGAACGACATTTTCGATAGAATTTTTGATAATAAACTTATTTTCAGAATAGAAAATAGGGAAAGATGAGGTTGGCAAGTTCACAATAAACGCATCAAGCATAATCGCAATAAACAAAGTAAACACACTCTAACATTAAACTACTCCCTTTCGTTGACCAATAAAATTCCGTAAGTATTATTGCTCCTTAATCGCCTTGATGTCGTACAAAGCTTCGGAGCCAGTCTTGGGGGCAAAGACACCCTTCTCCGTGATAATACCGCCCGTAATGAGTTCAGCCGGGGTGATATCAAACACCGGGTTCCAAATGGAGAGGTTGGGCCCTTCTGCCACCACACGCTGCCCCGTCACCATGTTGGTGGTAATCTCCGTCGTCTCCCGCTCCTCAATCGTAACCGCCGTACCGTTGGGGGTATTCGCGTCCAACGTGGTGGTAGGCGCGGCCACGTAGAAGGGCACGTGGTGATGCTTCGCGGCGACGGCGACATTGTAGGTGCCAATTTTATTGGCGGTGTCGCCGTTCTGGCAGATGCGGTCCGCACCCACAATGACGGCGTCAATTTGCTGAGAGTTCATCAGTGCCGACACTGCACCATCGCAGATAAGGGTGCAAGGGATGTTCTCCTCCACGCACTCGTACACCGTCAGGCGAGCACCCTGATTCCAAGGGCGGGTCTCACAGGCGTAGACCTGCTCCAAGCGGCCGTCGTAGTGCAGCTGACGCACCACACCGAGCGCGGTACCATAACGAGAGCACGCTAGCGCACCGGTGTTGCAGATGGTGAGAATACGGACCTTCTCCTTGCCGGCGTGCTCGAGAATGTACTTTGCACCGCACTTCATAATGCCCTCATTAAAGGAGACGTCCTCGGCGAAAAGATCTTCCGCAATTTTGGTGAACTGTTTGACCACCTCTTCCGCGGAAGAGGGGGTAGTACGCATCCGCTCCACCTGTTTTTTGATCTCCTGCAGACAGTTAAAGAGGTTCACGGCGGTGGGTCGGCTGGTCATGACATAATCACAGCTGTCCAGGAGGAAGGTAATGGCGCTCTCATCATCGCTGATCTCTTTTTGGGCCAGCTTATTTTGGGCCGCAACAGCGATACCAAGGGCAGCACTCACGGCAATAGCGGGGGCACCACGGACGCGCATCTCCTTAATCGCGGTCCAGATATCTTGTACGGTCTTGACGTCATCGTACACAGTTTCTAGCGGCAGCTTACGCTGGTCCAACAGTTTTAAAGACCCGTTCTCGTAGCGGATCGACTCCAGTGTCTTGTTATGCGGCTTAGAAGACATGATAATATGTAGAATAAATAATAGGGGATTCTTGAAAAGTAGCTGTGATTAAAAGGGGAGAAATTAACAAAGGTGAATTTATATAAGATCTGTCCAACAACGAAAAATAAACAAGGTAAACATATTAAAACAAACCAACATTTACAGTAAAGATAACACTACTATTACAAAGAAAAAAAAAAAAAAGAAAGATACAAAACTCCCGTCTTAATGCTTACAGCCAAAACAGCGCATAATGGCTTCTTGGGCAAACGGAATATATGTAATACTGTAAAATGCCAGTGCGATAAACTGAATAAATACAAACAGGATTGTCAGTCCAGGCACGTGCGTCGCAAACGCCATCACAAACGTCAGCACCAAAGCAATAAAGAATACCAGTGTCGCGATGAGCCGAGGCAACTTGGTCATATTTCTTAACTGACGCATCGGACCACACAGAAAGAAAGTACTCAGTAACAAGACCACATTGGAAAGGGTATAGAGCACTGCAAACGTAGTCGTGTCGCCTCGAAAGATGGTGACCCAGGAAAAGATAGTGAACAGCACGCCTAAGCAGCAGCACGCGATAAACCCGATCACCCGCTGCTTCAGGGTCCAACGTTTGCAACAAACGAGAGGTTCTTCGCCTTTATTTTCATTTTGACCTCCGGCAGTATTCTCGGTGTCCTCTCTATAACTATAGTCGTGGCCGCCCTGCCAGCTCTTTACGGTTTGTCCAACTTTGTCTGCTGTGTAGAGATTATCTAATTTGACGTAGTCGGACTTTAATAAAGCATCCATAGGGGAGGGAACTAGAAATGAAGAAAGTGCTTCACTCAGTAGAGAGGGGGGATAGGGGAGAGATAACCATACAGAAGATGAGATACATTTAGTTAAATGTTGAGAAATATCAAACACGTAATATAAAAAGAAAACAAGGCAATAATTCATTTCCCAAACGAGACAGTTCGTGAAAATGAAAGGAAAAATAAAAAGCGGTAACTTACTTTTTCCCGTTCTTTTTGCGGGACTTTTCGCGTTCGGGGATGCTGAGCAGAATA